>JACEEZ010011428.1:0-80000 GCA_016584305.1 Chionoecetes opilio
TTTTAATTTTTAAAAATTTTTGGAAAAACAAAAGGAACTACCCAAAATATTATATTTCTTTGAAGGTTTTATAGCCTATAAACTTCAAAAAAATTAAAAAATTTGGTAGTAATTATATAATATAAGGGGAAAGGGCAGGGATTATGAGCTTTGAGTAACCCATCGATTCCTTTATTTTCTAATTTTTTCCCAGTCTGTCTTTACCATATCCCGCGGTTAGTGGCGTGACATCGCGGTTCGAAATTTTACTAAGAACACCTTCCTTGTCCCCCCTATATTTCCTTTTTTTCCCCGTGATTCTTCCTCCTTTTTTCTCTCTTTTGTCTCTCTCTCTCCCCCTCTCTCTTCTCTCTCTCTCTCTCTCTCTCTCTCTTCCCCCTCTCTCTCTTTCTCTCTCTCTCTCTCTCTCCTCTTCTTCTTTTCTCTTCTCCTCTCTCTCTCTCTCTCTCTATCTCCTCTCTCTCTCTCTCTTTTTCTCTCTCTCTCTCTCTCTCTTCTCTTTTCCTCTCTCCTCTTCTCTTCTTTTTCTCTCTCCCCTCTCTCTCTCTACTCTCTCCTCTCTCTTTCTCTCTCATGGTTACAAAAAATTTGCTTTTCTAGATATTCAGTTAGTAATGTTTAGCATATTATTATATCTTTTCGAAATGGAAACGCATATAAGTAAAAAACATTCAATCATAGTTAAAGTTGTTCACAAAAGCGGCTATCACACGGGGGTTTTGTCGGACTGTTTCGTCGAACTTCCTTTGGTTGGGACGTTTGGTCGAACTTCGGGGGGTCATTTCACCGAACTTGTTGTGAAGTGGTTTTGTAAAAAAAAAAATTTTATAAAAAATGTTCACTTTTCGCGAACATATTGGGATCAAAATAAGTCTATATTTTTTCTGTAATTTAAAAATAGTGTTAGCAATTTTTAAAGCATTGAAAGAAACATCATCAATAATATATTACAGGAAAATTTAAAACGATAAATTAAAGATAGAAAAAATGTGATAGATTTTCGAAATAGAAGGATTTGATGGTTTCAATTTGCGGTAAAGATTATAGTAGAATATGAGATCGAAATTTTAAAAGGGGAGGGAATGAAAAAAGGGGGGTGGTTTTTACTGAAATGGGATGTGAAAAGAAAGAGGTTGGGTTTAAAGGACAGGAAAATAAAGGATGTTATTTTTTGGGACTTTTTGATGACTGGTGAGACAAGGGACGGTGATTGAAAAGTGAAAGGTTGGAAGAAGTGGGTATTAGAAATAGACAATAGAACTGATGCTTGCATGCGTTTTTTTTTGTTCAGTTACGTTTCCCTTTTTGTGTAAATTTTTTTTTCTACGGAGCACCCCTTTTAAGGCCGGGCCCTAGAAGAAAAGGCCACTGAATTCAAGACCCAGAAAATGGACGAGGACCGGCAGTCCCTTTTCTGAGACACTGACTACTATGGTTTTATTTCACACTGGGACCAAAGCTTACACGCCAAAAACCAACCCCCTTACAAAATTTTGGGCGTGTGGTTTCTGTTTACCTTAATCAGGATTTAGGAAATTTTCTCTATGAGCTTCCGTCGAATCATACTTCTGGAGATAAAACCATGCTATTCATAGGGGGGCGAAACAAAAACTAGTGATTTAAAGGTACAGTACACCGGGGATTGGTTTTTGGAAGGTAGTGATCATGGAGCCCGCCCGCAGGAGAAAAAGGGTAAACAATGACCATTTTTGTGTGCACGAACCCATTCAGGTACTTCAGGGTGAAGGGAATACGGGGGGTAGAAGGTGGAGTACATCTTTTCCCAAAAGGGAAAAAATTTGGGTTTTGTGGTGACAGTCGGTTTAGGCATCTTGACAGCAGGTTCGTGACGGGGAAAGGGATGCGCAGAAGTGGTGGTTTACCCAGGGAAGGGGATAGGTTATGTTAGTGTAAGTAGTTGGTGTATGGCGGCCCCAAAAAAAAAGCCCTCGTCTCCTGAGCGCTGGGGGAAAATGATTTTTTGGAGTGTGTAAGAAGGGGGGAATTGCTACGGCGGTTAAAGGGAAGCTTTAGGTAAAGTTGGGGAAAGGGGGGGTTCCCTGGGTGTGTGGTGCCCTTTCCCAAAGACCTTTGTTGAGATTGTGATACTCCAGGGCATTGCAATAAATTGCGGCGGGCATTTCATTGAAAAGAAATTTGGGCTTTTGTAGACAGGGGGACCCTTTTTGGGGGCATAACCACCTTACCGCGGGGAGGGGGCATTTTTCGGGAAAGGAGTTCAGATCTTGTCTGAACCCTTTAAAAGGGGAGGAAATGCCTGCAGGTTTTTAAGCAGAAAACCGGGTTTTTAGCACGGGGTGGGGGAAAGGAAACTTCGACCTGGAGGAAATCAGAAGGCGGGAACAAAGTGATTCGTAAAAGAGGGAGGGGGGCTTAGTTAAAGATAGAGGAAAAGACAAAAGAAGGGAGTTGTTTGAAATTACTATAAAAACGTAGGATATTAAAAAAAGAAATTCCTAGAGGAAAAAATAGTGAAAGGGGTTTTTATATAATGCATTAAAAAGAAAATGGTTGGATAGTCGGAAAGGTAATTTGATCCGGAAGTCGAGTTAGCTGGGTCTAAGTTTTTTCCAAGAACAGAGAGGCAGACGAAGGGAGGGTTGCGCCTTTTGCAAAGATGTATTTCGGTTGTGTTTTAATGTTTTAAAAACAGATCCACATACTACTAAAACAAAAAAGGTTTTTGGGTGTGTTTATACTGATAAGGCCCCCAAAATTATGTAAAGAGGATAGCTCCTATTGGAAGAAAAAACAAGGCCTGCAGATATATCGACTAGCGTGGTGGGGGATTTTAAATTTGGAATTAACTGGGATTTTTAACATAGGTGGGGCGAGCAGAGAATTTTTAAATATAATCCAGGAAACTTCCTTTGCAAGCAATCAAGGAGCCTACAGGGAATAATTTCTAGATATATTTCGACAATGAGAGATTAGTTACAAATGGGGAGGGCGGTGGGAATTTAGATAATAGCGACCCTTATGGGGTCAGATTTAGTTAAAATGGGGAAATTGGAAAAATTAAGTGGAAAGATCGAATACCTAATTTTAGAAAAGGCCCAATTTTGCAGGATTAAGAAGACACCCGGGGGTTTTAAAAGAGGTGTGGGGAGGAGAAAAAGTTTCCCGGATAACGACAGGGGGGGACGCTGGAAAGGCCAATTATGAAGGGGTTAAAAAAGGGACCCCGGAGGTAATTGGGGCGGTTTAAAATGGGAAATGAGGTCATGGCTGAGGAGGTAAATTTGAGCGGTTAGACTGGGAAATAGGTCAGGCTGAGGAGGTAAATTGAGAGGTTTGAAAGGGAAATGGGGTGGGGTTGGGAGGATATACCTCATTTGTAAGAATATAATTGACGGACAGAAAAGAAAATCTTATAGGGAAATAAGGGGTCCAGAAAGAGTTCCAAAATGGTGCCCCCCAATTTAAAACACAACATTTGGAAATAAAAAAAAACTTTATTTAAGGTTCAAGGCAGGATTGGGAAAAAAAAGAACACATAAAGTATGGCAAGGACAGTGAAAAAAACATTCGAGTTGTAAGAACAAATTTTGAGATTAAAGTAGAGGCAAACGAAAAAAGGGCCCCAAAAGGGTTTTTCAGGGAATAAAAAAAAAGAAAGGGGAATTTGTTGGGCCGTTAAGGTCAGGCAGGGGGAGGTCTTAAAACAAACAAACAATCAATCATTTGGGGGATAAGCCGGGGGCCGCGTCGCCTCGCCCACCCTACGACGCCACTCCCGGGGGTCACCACGCGCGAATTCCCATGCAGGCTTTTTTCCCCAAATACCAAGCAGCTCTCGACAAGAAACATCAACTTGCCCCAGCCACGAGCCTTGTGGGCGCCCCTTGGCCTCCTCCACGCCGGTTTGTCTCTTACAGATAAAACCCCGATGGGAAGGATCGGTTCAGGGTAGCGTCCCACATGCCCATATAGGCGAAGTTGGCGCTGACGGACTATGCAGGTAATAGGCCTCGATTCAGTCTCACGGTGCAATCGCTGATTTGACACGTAATCATCCCAGCGATACCCCATGATTCTGCGAGACACTTATTACCAAAGGCATTGATTCGTCTCTTCAAGTCACTATTTAGTGTCCATGTCTCCAACCATAGAGTAAGACAGGGATCACAAGCGATTTGAAGATCCGATCTTTGTCCTCCTGCACAGGTACCGACAACGCCAAATACTCCCGCTGAGCGAGTCCATAACACCGTGGGCTATGCCATCGCCGGTAAGACTTCTTGACGTGACCCGCCGTCATTTTGGACTGCGCTACCAAAGTATGTAAAACTTTTTCCCAAAATCCCAAAGTCCCCCAGCCCCACGCCCTGAACAGACTGTACTGCTTCATCTAGTAAGTCCCCCAAACACCTGGACCTTGCTCTTGAGCCGGAGACCTCAATCCAAAGGCTTTGCCTCCTCGTGCAGCGCCTCGAGAGCCTTACCAAAGGACCTCCAGCGACTCAGCAAAGATAACTGCAATCATCGGCCCAAAAAAAAGATCAGTGATCTTGGTGTTGCCAACGGATGCTCCACAAACACTTTGATCTACAACCTTGTCCAATACCCAGTCCATACAAGCGTTGAAAAGTGATGGGGCAAAGACGCACCCTTGCTTCACTCCTTATTCACAGGAAAGAAAATCCGGATACACCTCCCCCACACTTCACAGCACCCAGCCCCAGAATCAGACCTTACAAACCATACCTTTGCGGGAACCCCTCGAAGTCGCAAAAGACCCAAGTGACTCCGATGCCGATCAAACGCCTTCTTGAATAAAACTAGGCTGCAAGCACCCCTTTCAAACCACGTCGGCTTTCCCACCAGTGGTCGGTGGCTTTCCCAATGCCGGGGAAATTCCCCAAGAGAAAGTTGGAAATTCCCATATACATTCCCCGAGAATGTATTAAAGGGAAAAGAGAAGGTTTCAACAACCATATGTTTTCTAGAACTAATTGTCCCCTAAATCCAGTATTGGGGAAAGGGTTATTTTTATAATAAGGCCTTCAAAAAATTTCTGTTTCGCTTATTTATTTGCATTCGATGTCTTTCTCCTCTCTTCCATACTATTTTCCCCCCCTCCATCCTTCCCCCGCCCCCCCCCCCCCCCATACCCCGAGTCACGAGTCAAAATTTGTGTGAGAATTTACTTCGCGTCGCCCAAAAACTTGTAGAGTCAAAACTTTTCCTCCCCTTATCTCCTGACGATCGAAGAACCTCTTTGATTCTGATGTCCTTAAAAAAGACAAAATAGGTCGGGGGACCATATTTTAAAGTTAGTTGTGAGTCATTCGCTGAATTAAAATCAACCCAATTCCTTTTGCGACTCCCATACCCCTCACTTTAAAAGCATGTTCGTAGGCTTGCCTATTGAAAAAAACCTCCCCGAAAATTAGAATCATGAAAAAAATTTTTCTATTAAATTAAAAAAATTGGGGCATAGGGGTTCATTTTAACATATACTTTCTTCTTTAGCTAATAAAAGTCATTCGAGACTTATATTCCCTTCGGGAAGCCTCCATAATATCCGAAAAATTTTTTTTTTTTTCCGCTAAACCTCCCAACTTTCCTTGTTTTTACCCCGCGGGAATCAGTCACCCTCTACCCCTTCAAGGTAAACTAATACTCACCTCCTCTTCCCCCGATAGTATATCTCTCTCCTTTTTCTTCCTCTCTCTTTTCTCTTCTCTCTCTCCTCCTCCTCTTCCCTCTCTTCTCTCTCCCCTCTCTCCCCTCTCTCTCTCTTCTCTTCTCCTCTCTCTCTCTCTCCTCTCTCTCTCTTCTCTCTCTCCTTCTCTTTCTCCTCTTCTCTTTATAATTATATTATAATATACCCTTGTTTAAGTTTTAAATTCGCATAGGTAGCATTCATGCCTTACAAGGGGTTTTTTATAAAAGTCACTCCCCTACTCCCTTCAAGGTTTTGGCGAGTGTCTCAGTCTGGGAGAAACCAAGTCACTGGGGTTGTAACGCAAAAAATTTCATTATCTTCATTTTTTCCCTCCCCTATATCTCCATTTTTCTAGGGGTTTTAGCTTTGTGTCTAGTGTAGTTTAAAAATGTTCAGTGAGGGAGGTTATGCTCTTTTGAGCTTTCCTTCGCCAATTAGAGACATACATGTCTTAAAGTTTTCAAACCCGGGAAAAAATTTGTGGTAAATAAACCAAAGGGGTTTAAATATAGCTTCTTTTGTTTCTTGCAAAAACCCCAGGGACTATTTCCCCTTTTTATGGAAAAATTTCCCCACGTCTCAAAGAGTTTAGATTACTCGGTATACTAACAAATCCCCACGACTACCAAAAACCTCATATAGTAAATCGTGTTCAGGGGGTAGACCATAGGATACCCGCTTGGACTGGTGGCAGCAATCCACCCTACAAAAAACTAAGTTCATCCCACTTCATTTTTGTGACGAGGAGATTTATTCGCAGTGGAGATTAGCTCATTAATATCATTCAACACAAGGTGTCAGCACGGAAAAACCCTGGCATCCACAGGACATCGAAGCGCTAGGATAACGGTCCGTTGTTGACTTACCAGATTGAACCCAGACTGCTGAGGTCCCTCCTCTGATGCTTCCCAGATGGCTGCGAATCCGTGTCAGCAGATAGATGGCCAAGCACCTGCTTAGACCTGTTTCAGAAAACCTTTTTTCCTATTTTATACCCCCTGCAAGGTTTCCCATCTTTTTGAACCTGGAAAAGCCGAAAATTACAACCATTTTGAGTTAAAATGTCAGAAACCTTTTGCCTCGATTGAACCTCAAGCTATTAAGGCCTCGCGCCAGTAGAAAAGCGCCTAATTTTGCATTCCCGCCAGACTTTTTTTTTTCACACTGAGACTTTTGTTACAATTGGGATAGAACCACAATTGGGGTATCAAATTGGAAGCATGTTTTAATATTATTTCTGAAAAAATCCATCCAAGTAACATTCAGAAAAAAAGACAACATCATATCCAGAAAAAAAGCAAATTTTCTGAATTTCATATAAATTTCATAAATATTACAATCTTGACAGCAAAAATGTGTGACACGACTCTAAAACTATTTTCAAGTGGCAGAAAACTCTATGTCTATTTCAGAAGGACACTTCACATCATTTTTCCAGGTTTGCTTCTTGAAGTATCAAATCGCTCACGGTTGTATTCCACAGTTTGAAGAAGGTACTGTTTGTTTGACACTGAGAATCTGTGGTAATGATGTTTGCGAAATCAGTCATCATCTTGACTCCCCGCTCAGCAATGTCCTTTCACTTACTTTTTACATTGCTGACATATTCCAGGCCTTGCTGTAGTCATCACTCCTTGCCGATGTCGCCATAAAACCAGGCTGCAGAAGCCAGTCCTATCAATCCAGGGTGTCAAGCAGAAGATGACTCTCTGGACCAAATAGATCGCCGAGTCGTCTTGGCTGTACCTGAGGAACATAGGTTTTCCCTTCGTCTGAAAGCTAATCTGGCTTCTCATGGGCGTGCAGCTTGGCAGCATGTCTGCTTCTCTTTGTCACTGAGTCTTCTACCGAAGAGAGCGACGGCACAACCTCCTGTGTCGGTACCACTTGTGGTTTTTCAAGTTTTTTTGTAGGCACTGCCTGAGCCATTCCCCCCCCCCTGTTTTTTCTGGATCTGTTCTCTTGAACTTCATCATGTCCTTCATGACTGGCAGATCATTTGCAGGAGCTCTGCAGAAGTGTAGATGACTCCACATGGGTGTATAGAACAGTCCTAGGAAAGGTTGATGCGTTTCCAGCTTCACAACGTTTCTTCATCGTAGCTCCCGCTGGCTCAGCAAACATGAACATCTTCATAGATAACAGGTTTTCTGGGCCATCCACTCTGGCCTGATGAAGGCTCCAGGACGACTCCAGTGGATTCCGCGGGGAGGCGTGTCTCCAAGGACGCATCAGTGTAAACTCAGCCATCTCTACGGTAGTTCAGCTCTAGAGGCTTCTCCGACCTCAGCTTTCCCTGTAGTATTTCCTTGCACTCTTTCTGCTTTTTATTCACCATGTTTTGTCTGATGGACAGGTTTTGTATGTTGTCTGTTAAATTCTGTCCAAACGTCCTTGAAGGGCTTGAACCAAAGGATTCCCTGGGCTCTTGACCTTGCCAAACAGATTTCTCCCTACAGACCAACGCACTTCTAGAATGTGGTGTACTGCAGGCCAGTAGAACACCTTCCTGTCAAGCTGTTGCTCCAGAAGCTTGGCAGCTCCCCGATGGACTGCCACTGTTGCTGGCCGTTTGTGTCTAACACAAGGGCAGTGATCACCTCCAGTCGCCCCCATGCCGCCCAGCAATCCAGGATGCCTCTGCATGAGCCGTTCCTGTTGAGCTGTCTAATCACTGGTCTCCCAGTAGCTTGCTTCAGGATATGGCAAGTGGTCCTGAGACAAGCACAGCCAGAGTCTCTGACGTGGTCCCAGGATCCAATTCCCAGGACATCTCTCAGCAATCCTTGCCATCCCATTGAAGAGCAGCATACTTGGGAGGTCCTCGCTAATGCTGGCCTGTACTCTGGCTGATGTGGTAGCCCAGCCCCCCCCTTGTCAGCATCCTGTTCCGTCCTCGTGTTGAGGTTTGATATGACAAACTTGTCCCAGGTCAGCTCACAGCCTTTCACTGTAGCCGAGACTAAAGGCTGTCACTTGATTGTCCCAGACAATCCCAGACGATCAGCGGTACTGCAGATGTCAACACACTCCATGACCCTCCCTGGGAAATGTGAGAGTACACAGTGTCTTTGTGCTGTGAACATCCAAGGGACGAGGTTGTTGGTAACCATGTCCTCTGCATTCCCTTCACTGTCGGTGGGTCGCCCAGGTAGACACATAGCAGCAGTCCTTAGCTGTGGCAGCTGAAAATTGTAGAATTTTTGTGACAAATTCTATCTTTTTCCTCTCTCCTCTTCTGCATCTTGCAGCCCTCTCTGCTTCTGCTGGGGAACCGTGACTCAAATATCTTTACCTGACCATACATGTGGGCCTTTTCTCTTTCTCTTACTGTCCATTCTGTCCTGGTAGAACCTATGTGCTTGTCCTATCTTCTCCTTGATATCAGTCGGTTTCTTCTTTATTTCCTGGATGGCATCTGAAGCCTCCTATGTCGAACAGGCTATCTAATTCCCAGGACAAAGGCACTCCTTTTCCCCTCCAGGGTCCCTGTTTCTACCTTTATTCCTTGCTATCTCTGTGCTTTTTTGTGAAGTGGTCCATGAAATGCTGGCGCTGCTTGTACTTGGTTCATGGTGCTTGATCCGGCCATCTCCAGAATGGGAATGATAGCCTCCACTGTTTCATTGGCGAGGTCTTGATGCTTAGGATTCCCGCTGTATTTTCTGGCAACTCTGGAGATGGAGGAAGTACTTTGAAGGCTGTCTGTTGGTGGTTACTGTGAGCCACTGATGCTGGATGATGGGTACTCGATCAGGAAGGTTCTTGTAGCAGATCTAGTAGCGGTCGGGCGTGAACGCTTGTCTCTGGACTGCTGCGGAGGTTCTAATGTCACTTTGCGTCCCTCGGAGCTCCTTGCTTACTGCCCATAGTGAAGTTATCTTGTGAAGTATCTCTGGATTTGTTATCAGGTTCAACAGATCTGCAACAACATAAACAACCATTAGATGTCATGCTAACACCATTGTGGATTTTGTGCTAGAGTGGAAATAATTAATATTTAGTTTAATTTTTTTGAAAATTTGTCCTGTAATATCACATTAATATTTCCATAAATGTTTTCTATGCATTTTGATTTTCAGTCAGCATCTAATTTACTTGCTTATAACCTGCTTATTTCCCATTCATTGTTGAAAAAATAGGCGAAAACAACATCAAATGCTCCGAAACTGCGTTTCAGAACGTGTATAGATAGAAACTTCTGCTCATGAGGCAAAGTTCTGACATTTTGGGCTTATAAATTTTGATGTTCGCTTTTCCAGGTCAAAAAGCATTGGAAAACCGTGCGGAGGGTATAAAAATAGAAATTATTGTTTTCTAACAGGTCTAAGGTCCTTGCCTGTACGCTGAGGCGTGTAATACCGCGGTAATTGTTGCGTCCTTACGGTCCCCTTTCCCCTTTCCAGATAGGGACGCCAGCCCCCTTTTTCCCCGTCACAGGAATTGTACCTGATTGACACCGGCAGTCCCCAAGGGGAAAAAAAAACGGCATGCAACCGCGTGGATCATGCCTCACCCCCCAGCTTTGAGAGCTCTCGCACTGATTATTCAAATACCAGCTGGCTTTCCCACCCCTCAACTTGCTACAGCCTCTCTGACTTCCTCGTGAGGGGCGCTTTTCGTCCAATGGGGATGATCGGCATCCACTGCTGTAACCCAGTGGTGTGAAGCTGCTCTGGAAGGTTATTTCACCGTGAACACTGCCCAAAAGTACTCAGCCCAACGAGCCATCTGCCCTGCCATGTCCGACACGGAGCCGCCCATCTGCTGTTCGATAGCACTCGCCCGAGAAGGAGACTTGGAACGAGCTTTTTAGGCCTCGGTAGGGGTCGGAGGTCATTAGCGTTCAAATGACCCGTCGACATCCTCAGCGAGACTCCTGACATACCTCCGCCCTTGTCTCTCCCCCTCCCAGGCGGGTTTTCTAGTCGGCGTGACAGAGCCCTGTGCTGTCCGGTTCCCCAGCCAGTCCTTAAGCCAGCCAGGTCTTAAATGCGGATGGATATGACAGGTAAGAGGTCCTTAAATTATTATTTCTTAAGTGTTTTTACGGAGGAGGATACACAGACGATACCTAATATTGAACAGATGTTTCAAAGGAAGCGATTGAGGAGAAACTCAAGATATTGAAACTAGGGGAATGGTGGAGAGGGTATAGATAAATGAAAATTTTAAATCGCGCCAGGAACGCAGATGATGTAAATGCCCAGGTTTAAAAAATGCAAGGAGGTTGTTTAGTGAGTCGTTAGTGCACATTTTTTAGGAAATCGGTTGAGATAGGGCGATGTGCCTTATTGTGGAGGAAATGACAATGTTGTTCCCATATTTAAAGAAGGGAGACCGAGGACTAGTCAAATACGACCCGTAGTCTACATCAGTGGTGTGGGTAAATTATTGGAATCTATTATTTCAAAAAACCTTAGAGAGCACTTGATAAACATAGTTTTGATCAATACTTCACAGCATTGATTCACACAAGGTAGTTCATGGTTTTTGTGTTGTTCTCAAAACGAATTTTTGAAGTTTTTATAGGAAAGTTTTGAGACAGCAGATCATAAAGGATTATGAATATAATATATCTGGACTTGAGTAAGGCATTTTACAAAGTACCACACGAGCGACCTCTTAATAAGGTTAGGGCTCTGGATAGATTGGGAAGGTTCTCATTGGATCAGACTTGGCTACAAACACAGGGTAACACAATAGGCCAACACAGTGTTAGCAATTAATGGTTCTAAATCTGAATGGGGACTGTGACAGTGGAGTTGCACAAGGGTCTGTTTTGGGTCCATTACTATTTTTGATTTACTCAAACGACTTTGATAGGGGATCAGCAGTGATATCAGCAGTTTGCTGATGTTACTAAGGTGGTAGGGTTTATTGGTCACAGTCTGATGTAAACTATTGCAGGATACTTAGATAAACCTTACAACGAGTGGGCAGTCAGTGGCAGATGGAAATTAATATTGAATAAATGCAGCGTTATAATGTTGGTAGAAAAAACCCTGGTAATAGATACACCATAAGCAATGTATCGCTGAAAGATCAGAAGGTGAAAAATGTTCTTGGAGTGATGGTGAGCCCAACCTCCGACCTAGAAACAAATGTATTGATGCCAGGAAATAGGCTAATAAGTATTAGGGATTCATACAGAAGTGTTAAAAGTAGAGTGCAGGAAGTTATTCTAAAGCTTTATCTGCTCTAGTCAGGCCTTACCTAGACTATGCGGTTTCAGTGTTGGTCTCCATATTACAGGAGGATTAGCCTTGTTAGACACAGTGCTGAAAGGATGACCAAATGATACAAGGATGCGTAACTTAGTATGAGGGAATTGAAAGTTATTAAAATTACACTCACGCGAGAGACGCAGAGTAAAGGCGATCTGATATGAAGTTGTTTTAAGATGTGAAAGGGATTTAATAAAGGAGAGGTAGGAAAAGTTCTTACGCTTTTTACCAGGTAGAACCCCCCTTTTTCCCCCCCCCACCCCCCCCCCCCCCCCCCCTTTCCCCCCCCCCCCCCCATACACCCGATCAGAGTCAAAATGTGTGAGACATTTACTTCCGATCGCCAATAATTTTGTAGAGTCAAAACTTCTTATCCTCCCCTATCCTCCTGACAGATCAAAAGAACACTCTTGATTCTGAGGTCCTTAAAAACGGGACAAATAGAGTCGGGGGGGGTGACGCATATAAATGTATAGGTTTAGCGAGTCATTGAGAATTAAAAGTAAACCCAATTCCTTTTGCGACTCCAATACACTCGTCACTTTTAAAAAAAAGCATGTTCGTAGGCTTGACCTATGTGAGAAAACCTCCCCAAAATTTAGAATCAAAATTAAAATTTTTCTATACAATTAAAAGAATTGGTCTAGGCATTATTTCATAATATACTACTTCTTAGCTAATAAGAGTCAGAATCAAGACTTATATTCCCTTCAGGGAAGCTCTCATAAGTTCCAACTTTTTCCCTTTTTCCGCTAATCCTCCAACTTTGCCTCTTTTTTCCACGGGGGGAATCAGTCATCCTTACCCCCTTAAGGAAAGAATACAGCCCCCCCGAAACTCACCTCTCATCTGTCCCCCTTTTTTTATATTCTCTCTCCTCTCCTCTCTCTCTCTCTCTCTCTCTCTTCCCTTCTCTTTCTCTCTCTCTCTCCTCTCTTTCTCTCTCTCTCTCCTCTCTCTCTCTCTCTCTCTCTCTCTCTCTCTCTCTCCTCTTTTCTCTCTCTCTCTCTCTCTCTCTCTTATATATATAATATATATATATATACCGTTGTTTAATGTTCATTAACGCATAGGTAGCATGTCATGCCCTTACAAGGGTTATTATAAGAGTCACTCCTTACTCCCTTCAAGGTTCGGCGAGGGGTCTCAGTCTGGAGAGAAACCAAGTCACATGGTGTTGTGAACGCAAACAATTTCATACTCTTACATTTTCCCTCCCCTATATCTTTTCCATGTATATCTATGGTGTTCAGCTTGTGTGTACGTAGATGGTAGTTCTAAGAATATAGTTCAGTGAGGTAGGTTTTGCTTTTTAGAGCTTTCCTTCGCCAAATTAGAGACTACTGTACTTAAGTTTTCAAACAGGGAAAATTTCGGGGAAAATAAACCAGGGGAGTTTAAATATAGCTTCTTTTTTTCTTGAAAAAACCCCAGGTGACTTTTCCCTTTTTGGAAAATATTTCCCCACGCAAAAAAGAGTTCAGACTTTCGGTTCTAACAAAATCCCCCGACACCAAAAATCCTCATTAGTAAATCGGTTAGGGGTGGGACCATGGGAACCCGCGGGATGGGGCAGCAATCCCCTAAAAAAAAACAAAGTTCCCCCCAATTTCAGTTGTCGAGGAAAATTTATCGCAGGGAGAATTATCTAAATTAATATCATTAAACCCAAAAGGGTGTCAGCCAGGGAAAAAACCCCCCTGGATCACACCGGGCACGAAGCCTGGGGATACGGTCCGTTTTTGACTTCCCAGATGTGAACCCAGACTGCGAGGTCTCTGATGTTTACCAATGGCTGCAACCCGTGGGCAATAGAGGGAAGCCCCTTTCCCCAGACCTGTTAGAAAACAATTTTTCCTTTTTTTAACCCCCGCAAGGTTTCCCAGCTTTTTGACCGGAAAAACCCCAAAAATTAAAACCCTTTTTGAGTTAAAATGTCAAAAACCCTTTTCCCCATTGACCTAAGATTTTAAAGCCCGCGACATAAAAAAGGCCAAATTTTTCCCTTCCCCAGACTTTTTTCACTGAGACTTTTGTTACAATTGGGATAGAACAAAAAATGGGTATCAAATTAAGCTTTTTAATATTTTCTGAAAAAAAACAACCAAGTAACTTTCAAAAAAAAAGACACATATATCCAGAAAAAAAAGCAAAATTTTCTGAAAATTTCATAAAAATTTATAAATTTTACAATTTTGACTCAAAAAATGTGTGAAAAGACTTAAAAATATTTTCAAGTGCCAAAAAAACTCTATGTCTATGCCCGAAGGACACTTCACAGTCATTTTTCAGAGTTTGGCTTCTGAAGCATCAAATCGCTCACGGTTGTATTCCAAGTTTGAAGAAGGACTTTTTTTTGCTGAGAATCTGGGGTATGAGTTTGCGAAATCAGCAATCTTGACCCCCCCGCTCAGCAATGTCATTCATACTTTTACATTGCTAAACATATTCCAGGGCCTTGCTTAGTCATCACCCCTTGGCCCATGTCCCCCACGGGCTGCAGAAGCCAGTCATACTCAAGCCAAGGGTGTAAAGCAAAAGAGCTTCTGGAAACTAGTCACCCAAGGTCGTCTGGTGAAACCTGGGGGAAAAAGGGTTTTCCCCTCGTTGAAGCTATCGGGTTTCTAGGGGCGTGCAGCTTGGGCGCAATGCCCTGCTCTCTTGTCACTGACTGTACCGAAGAGAGCGAACGGCACAACCTCCTGTGTCGGGTACCCTTGTTTTTTCAATTTTTTTAGCACTGTGGAAATCTCGGGATTTTTCTCTTAAATTCTCATGTCCTTCTAAAACGCAGACATTTGGGGGAGATCTGCAGCAAGTGTAATGCACCCAATGGGTGTATAAACATCCTGGGAAAGGGTTTTGAGGCTTCCGTTTACAACATTTTCTTCATCGTACTCCAGCTGCTCAAAAAACATGAACTCTTCATAAATACGGGTTTTTTGCCATCCACCTCCCTGATAAAAGGGCTCCAGGAGATCCATGGATTCCGCGGGGGGGGTCCCCAAAGGGCGATCGTGTAAGCTCACCCCATCTCACGGTAGTCAGCTTAGGGGGCTCTCCGACCTCAGGATTTCTGTAGTATTTCTTGCACTCTTTCTTCTTTTTATTAAACCATTTTTGTTGATGGCAGGGGTGGGGTTTGTCTGGGGTAAATCTGTCCAAACGTCCTTGAAGTGCTTGAACCAGGATTTTGGGCCTTACCTTCCCAAACAGATCCCCATACACCCAACCCAGCCCTTCTAGAATTGGGGGGGTTGCAGGCAGGTAGAAAACCTTCCTTAAAGCTGTTGTTCCAGAAGTTGGGCAGCTCCCGATGACTCCACTGTTGCTGGCCGTTGTGTCAAACAAAAGGGGCAGTGACACCAGAAACCCCATGCCCCAGAAAATCCATGGATGCCTCTGCCTGGCCTTTTCCGTTGACTTTCTACAGGGTACTCCCAGTAGTTGCCTTCAGGAATGCAGGGGTCCTGAAAAACACCCCGAGTCCTGAGGGGGTCCCAGGTCATTTCCCGGGACATCTCTCAGCATTTGCCATCCCGTGGAGAGCAGCATATTGGGAGGGTCCTCGCTAAATCGCCATGTACCCGGCATTGGTCCCTTGTCAGCATCCTTTTCCGTCTCGTGTTGGGGTTTGGGGAATGACAAATTGTCCAGGTCAGCTCCACCAGCCTTAAATGAGCAGAACTAAGGCTGTCACGATTGTCAGACAACCCCAGACGATCAGGGGTACTGCAGATGTCAACAACTCCATGACCCTCCGGGGAAATGTGAGAGTCACAGTTCTTGGTGATTGTGAACATCCAGACGGGGTTTTGGAAACCCAGCCTCTGCATTCCCTTCACTGCGGTTGGGTCACCCCAGGGGGACACACCAAGCAGCAGTTTTTCGTGGGCAGCTGAAAAATTGTAAAATTTTGGAAAATTATATCTTTTTCCTCTCTCTGCTCAGTCTGCAGCCCTCTCTGTTTTGCTCTGGGACCGTGACTCAAATATTTGTCAGACCAGAAATGTGGGCCTTTTTCTTGTCTTCTGATCCCCGGGAGAACCTGATGTGCTTGCCTTCTTCTCCCTTGATAGCAGCGGTTTTTTTTTATTCCTGGATGGCATCTGAAGCTTCCCATTCGAACAGGCTATCAATTCCAGGACAAAAGGGACTCCCTTTTTCCCCCCAGGTCACTGTCTACCTTTTTTCCTTGCTAGATCTCTTGCTTTTTTTGGGAAAGGGCATGAAATGCTGCGCGATTGTTTTGGGCATGGTCTTGATCCTAGCCATCTTTTTTTTTCCCGAAGGGATGATGCCTCCACTGTTTTATTTGGGGGGTTTGATGCTTTGGATTCCCTGATTTTCTGGCAAAAACTGGAGATGGGGGAAGTCTGGAAAGGCCCGTTGTTGGGGGTAAATGGAGCCACTGATCTGGGATGGGTAGCCGATAGGAAGGTTTCGTAGCAGATTATACAGGTCGGCGTGACGCTTGTTCTGGACGCGGGGAGGTTCTGAGATGTCAACTTTGCGCCTCGGATCCTGCTTACTGCCATAGTGAAGTTATCTTGTAATATCTTGGATTTTTAGCAGGTTTCAAAAAGATCTGCAACAAACATAACAGACCATTGATGTCATGAAAAAACCCTTGTGAATTTTTGATAGAGTGAAAAAATTATATTTTGTTTAATTTTTTTTAAAATTTGTCTGTTAAAAACACATGGAATATTTCCATAAATTTTCTATGCATTTGATGTTTCAGTCGCATCTAATTACTTGCTTTAACCCGCTTATGCCCATTATTGGGGAAAAAATAGGCGAAAAAAAAACATCAAAAGTCCCCAAACTGGCGTTTCAGAAAAAAATGATAGAATAAACTTCTTTTCTTTTATGAGGCAAAAAATTTCCGACATTTTGGTTATAATGGTTGTAATTTTTGACTTTTCCAGGCCCAAAAAACTTTGGAAAACCCTGCAGGAGGGTATAAAAAAAAGAAAAAAAATTTTTTCTGAACAGGGCTAAGGTCCTTGCCGGTACGTGAGCAGTGTAAAACCGCGGTAATTGTGCAGTCCTTACGGCCCCTTTCCCCTTTCCAGATAGGGGCGACAGCCCCTTTTTCAGCAGAGGATGGTACCTGATTGCACACGGCAGTCGGACAGCATGCAAACCGTGGATCATGGCCCACCCCCACTTTGAGGAGCTCCCCACTGATATTAAAATACCAGTGCCTTTCCACCCCCCAACTTTGCACACCTCCTGCTTCCTCAAGTGAGGGTGCGCTTTCGTCAAGGGAGACGGCATCCCCGCCTGAAACCCCGTGGTGTGAACTGTCAGGGGGGGGTTCACCGTGAAAAAACTGCCCAAAATACTCGCCCAAAGACCTCCCATCCAGTCCCACACGAGGCGCCCATCTGTTTCGAATAGCACTCGCCCCGGAAGGAGACTTGGAACGGAGCTTTTTCAGGGCTCGGTTTGGGGGTCGGAGGTCATTAGCGTTCAAAGGGCCCTCGGCCCCGGGACTCCCCCACATACCTCTCCTTGTCTTCCCAAGGGTTTTAGTCCGGCTTTTACGAGCCCTGTGTGGGCCCCGGGTTAGCCAGCCTTAAACCGCCGGTCTTTAAAAGCGGAGAGGATATGGGTTTTGGTCTAAAATTTTTATTTTTAAATGTTTTTTAGGGGGAGGGTACACAGACGTACCTAATATTTTAACGTTTCAAAGAAGCGATGAGGGAAAATCAAAGATATTAAACTAGGGAATGGGGAAAGGGTATAGATAAAAGAAAATTTTTAAATCGCCCGGGCCAAGAAATGTATCCCAGGGATTAAAAAATGCAAGGGGTTGTTAGTGAGGCGTTAGTGCACTTTTTGGAAATCGGTTGAGATAGGCGATGTCCATTATTGTGGAGGAAATGAATGGGTTTTTCCCTATTTAAAAGGGGGACAGAGGACTAAGTCAAATTTTCGACCCGTAATCTAAAATCAGGGTGGGTAAATTTTGGGAAACTATTATTGCAAAAAAAATTAGAGAGCACTTAGATAAACATAGTTGATCAAAATTCACAGCAGGGTTCACCAAGGGGAGGGCATGTTGTGTTGTCTCACGAAAATTTTTTGAGTTTTTTATAGGAAATTTTTTGAGACAGCAATAAAGATAAGGGTTATGAATAATTAAACTGGACTTTAGTAAGGCATTGACAAAAATACCACCGAGCGACTTTAAATAAGGTTGGGCTCATGAATAGATGGGAAAGGTTCTTCATTTATCGAGCTTGGGTACACAACACAGGGTAACACAATAGGCAAACAGGGGTTCAATTTTGGTTCTTAAAAATTTAATGGGGGACTGGTGACAAGTGGAGTGCACAAGGGGCTGTTTTGGGGCCCTACTATTTTTTATTACATCAACGACTTGGAAGTGGGATTAGCAGTGATACAGCAAGTTTGTGAGTAATAAGGTAGGTGGGTTATGGATACGTTGATGTAAAAATATGCGGGTACTTGATAAAATAAAGAGGGGGAGTCAATGGGGAAAAGGAAATTAAATGAAAATGCAGCGTTAGAATTTTTGGGGAAAAAAAACCCCGTTAAAGATACCCATAAGCAAGTATCGCTGAAAAGATCAGAAGGTGAAAAAAAGGGTTTTGGGGGAGGTGAGCCCCAAACCTGATAGGAAAAAATGTATTGAGGCCCGGGAAAAGAGCTAATAGAGTATTAGGATCATTCCCCAATGTTAAAAGTAGAAGTGCGGAAGTTTTCTAAAACTTATCTGGTCTAGTCAGGCCTTCCTAACTATGCGGTCAGTGTGGTCTCCATATTACAGGAAGGATATAGCCTTGTTAGAAACAGTGCTGAGAAGGATGACCAAAATGATACAAGGGATGCGTAACTTTAGTTATGAGAGGAGATTGAAGTTATTAAAATTACACTCACTCGAGAGACGCAGAGTAAGGGGCGATCTGATAGAAGTTTTTAAGTGGATAAAGGGATTTAATAAAGGAGAGGTAGGAAAAGTTCTTACGGCTTTTAACCAGGGTAGAACAAGAAGTAACGGATTCAAGCTGGAAAAGCGTAGAATTAGAAAGGAAATAGGGAAAAACTTGTTCACAAATAGGGTGGTGAATGAATGGAATGGTCTCAGTAGACAGATAGCTAGTGCAGAGTCATTAGGGAGCTTTAAAGAGGAGCTGGATAGGTTCATGGATGGGGATGAAAGGTGGATGTAGGTAGTGTTAGGCGATAGGAACTACCACATGTAGGCCTCGCGGCCTCTTGTAGCTTCCTTATTTTCTTATGTTCTTATGCTTTAGTGTTTACGTCCGCCTCACTCTTCTTCCTCTTGTGACCTGCATCGCCTCTGTTCTTCCCTTGCCGCGGACACTTTTTAATGAGGATTTGGCTTAAGTTAGGAGGTTAAAGCGTGAGATTAGGTTAGGTTAGGTTAGATTAGTGAGTATAAAGGTAGAGTGGGGTTAGCTTAATTTTCATATCTCATATACACTCCTACCTATTAAGTACGTCTTATATCTCCGAAAGTAGTGATTTGCTACTGAAGTTCATAGAGAAAATGTATTTTAGAATCTATTAAGGTGAACAGAGACCACACTCCCATTTGTGTAGGGAATTTCGGTCCTACTGTAAACACTTAAGCTTCATGTCAAGTCCAGAAGAATCTCAAGAGGTAACCATACTGTGTTTCATCTTGAGAAACTGAAGGACTTGACATGTGCTCATGAGTATGCGGTGGCAGTCTCAAATCGGTTTGATGTGCTCGGTGCTCTCGGGGACCTTGTAGAACTGTGGGATACCTTCAAACGTGAAACTCTACAGGCTGCCAAGGAGTGTATTGGGGAGCGCCCGAGGTCAAGGCGTGGTTTTGTCTCGACGGCGACGCTGGAGAAAATCGAGGAGAGTCGCGCTGCCAGGCTGGCTGGGAACCAGGACCAGCACAGGGCTCTGTCAAGCCGGACTAGAACCCTCCTGGGGAGAGACAAGGAGAGGTGTATCAGGAGTCTCGCTGAGGATGTCGAGGGTCATTTGAACGCTAATGACCTTCGACCCGCCTACCGAGCCCTGAAGAAGCTCCGTTCCAAGTCTGCTTCTCGGGCAAGTGCTATTCGAACAGCAGATGGGCGCCTCGTGTCGGACATGGATGGGCAGATGGCTCGTTGGGCTGAGTACTTTGGGCAGTTGTTCACGGTGGACCCTCCAACTGAGCAGCTTCACACCACTGGGTTACAGGCAGTGGATGCCGATCCTCCCATTGACGAAACTGCACCCTCTCTTGAGGAAGTCAGAGAGGCTGTAGCAAAGTTGAGGGGTGGAAAGGCAGCTGGTGTTTGTAATATCAGTGCGGAGCTCCTCAAAGCTGGGGGTGAGGCCATTATCCGCGGGTTGCATGCTGTCCTGACTGCCGTGTGGCAATCAGGTACCATTCCTCCTGACTGGAAAATGGGGCTGGTCGTCCCTATCTGGAAAGGGAAAGGGGTCTGTCAGGACTGCAACAATTACCGCGGTATTACACTGCTCAGCGTACCAGGCAAGGTGCTTGCCCATCTATTGCTGACACGAATTCGCAGTCATCTGGTGAAGCATCAGAGACCTCAGCAGTCTGGGTTCACGCCTGGTAAGTCAACAACGGACCGTATCCTAGCGCTTCGTGTCCTGGTGGAACGCCGACGTGAGTTTCGACAGGGGATGCTTGCAGCCTATGTTGATCTCAAGAAGGCGTTTGACTCAGTGCATCGTGAGTCACTCTGGGATCTTCTGCGATTTCGAGGGATTCCTGCAAGGACTATTGGTTTGATAACTGGTCTGTATTCTGGGACTGAGAGTGCTGTGAAGTGTGGGGCAGGGGCCAGCTTCTTTCCTGTGAATACAGGAGTGAGGCAAGGGTGCGTCCTTGTCCCATCACTTTTCAACGCTTGTATGGACTGGGTATTGGACAAGGTTGTAGATCAAAGTGATTGTGGAGCATCCGTCGGCAACACCAAGATCAGTGATCTTCTTTTTGCCGATGATGCAGTAATCTTTGCTGAGTCACTGGAGGTCCTGGTGATGGCTCTCGAGGCGCTGCACGAGGAGGGAAAACCTTTGGGACTTGAGGTCTCCTGGCTCAAGAGCAAGGTCCAGGTGTTTGGAGACTTACTAGATGAAGCAGTACAGTCTGTTCATGCGTGTGGCGAGGACATTGAGATCTTGGAAAGTTTTACATACCTTGGTAGCGCAGTCCATAATGACGGCGGGTCACGTCAAGAAGTCTTACGGCGGATTGGCATAGTATTAGTGCGGGTTTGCTATGCACTGGTAGGCATGCACTTCGGTCATGCATGGGTTGGAATAATCAGTCGGTTATCTTTCTTGGTTTTAATAAAGGATAACAACTGTAACTTTCATTCACTTGTAGTGTTCAGGAACTATCTATATCACTCTGTGTTCGTGTTCACTCGTCTCTCGTGTTCACTCGTAATGTTGGTCTTTTCCCACGGGTCGCGTGTGGGACTATTGGGGACCAAAAGTTATCTACCCTAAAAGTGAGATTCTTTTCACAACTAACCTATGAACATGACGTCACGTCGCGTCACGTTTTGTAGGAACCTATAAGAGACAAGACATACACTGTCCTCCCTTTCTCTTCAGCCAATCATGAAAGGCAAGGAAAGGCTGAATTTACGCTTTGTGTTATCTAGACCTAAATCTTTGTTTTGACAAGCTGGAAGAATTATCGGTTTTACAAGAATTCTGGCGTACATTTTCTCGCTCTCTCTCTCGCTAATAAATCAATCTAGCTAACTTATTTCTATCCTTATTCAGACTAAAACACCTATTACAGGGCTCGGCAGGCTACCGCTTGTCGTCCCGACAAGACTTCTGTTTTCACTAGTTGCTAGCAATACATGATGAAATATTTCTATCTTAATTCATAATTCCTTACTGAATCTAAATGCAGTTATTGTTCTATCATATTATACCATCTAAGTAATTCATTATGTTACGTTGCTTGACAAAACCTATTACAGGGTTCGGATCATGAAGAACATGTTTGTGTGATGATGCATCTTGATGTGTAGCGGTTCTTGTACATAAAGAACATTTCTAGGAATCCAATAAGTAATGATAATTAGTAGTACAATTAACAGGATGTACCAATTTGACTGTTAAACTATTCTTTTCCACCCGTATTCTGTCCTTGATTTCTGTCAGAGTGTCTCAATTGTAGATAATCTTTTCTATTTCCAAGGGGATTCACACAGATTGGTTAACAACAATAAAAATTTCTACCTTCCTAGCTAAGACTCTGGGCCTCACAGGGTCCCAGGCCAGTGTTAGGCATCCTAACAAAATTCATGTCAACAACCTCAGGTTTTCTGTAAAAGTAGTTACAATTTACACCTAGTTCCAATAACAAATCATTTACATATGCTTCAAATTCGTCTTGTAAGAGAATTTCTGTTACGTTACAAACTAACATAACTTGGTTGGAATCCTTTTCACAAAATTCCTTGCAATAGCTGCGCAATTTCTTTCTGTACTCATGTGTTTCATTTGTGTCATTTAACATGTCGACATTACTATTTGGTGTACTTATGTTTGTTTCTTCTCTTGAATCTTCAGGTGACCTTTCTACGTCGTTATGTGTTATGTCTATCTGTGTTTCTCTAGTCATATTTGTTTTCTTAAGGTGATATGCATGTTTGATTATTTCCTCTCCCGAGTCTAGAGATTGAATCTTGAACTTGTTTCCTCCTGCATTTGCAATTATTTTATAAGGACCTTTAAACTTGGGTGATAACTTATTACTGTGGGCGATAGGTACATGGAGTTTTGCCATTACTAAATCTCCATTTCGTAACTTTACATCGCGTGCCGTTTTATGTTGCTGTTTCTGCATTTCCTCTGAGTATTCTTTCATGTGGCTTCTTACTCTCTGGTGAATGACTTGAAATTTGTGTAATCTATTTGCCACGTAATCATCCTGATTATACACAGGCTTGGGTTCAGCATCCAAGAGTTCATATGGGAGAACTTTATCTTCCCCAAACAATATGTAATGTGACGTTTCTCCAGTGGCTGAGTTTATCTGGGAATTCAGTGCACATTTGACATGTGGGATCCACGTATCCCATGCCATGCTGTACGGATCAATTAGACTCGTCAAACAAGTTATTACTTTGCGGTTGAGTCTTTCTACTACTCCATTACTCTGAGGTCTATAGGCTTGTACATTTATTTTCTTGATGTTAAATAGTTTACATAGTCCTTCTAGTATCTGATTGTTGAACTCTGTACCGTTGTCTGACACAATTACCTTTGGTGTCGTGAAATTGCAAATTATTTGTTAGAATATTATTAATGCGACCGTTTCAGCCTTTTTATTTTTCATGGGCTGTATGATGCAATATCGGGGAAAATAGTCGATGGCGACTAGCAAGTATTTGTATCCATTTTCTGACAGTGGAAGCTCGAGTGTATCGATGTGAACTCTTTACCATGGTTTCTGGGGTATAGGTACGTTAGCATTGGTGCTGGGGAACGCGTGTTACCCTTTACTTCGGCGCAAATCGTGCAGTTATCTACGTGGGAATATATGTCTTTTCTCATGCCTGCCCAGAAGCACTTTAGTTGTGCTTGCTTGTAAGTCTTATCTTTTCCGGGGTGTCCGCTGTGGGCACTGTTATGGAGCATCTTTAATACTTCTGGGACTAGTGCCTGAGGGATTACTAATTGTTTCACTATACCTCGTGTTACGTCTTTGCATACTATTTCTGCATTTCTGTATAATAATTCATTGCATATTTCGAAATCGTTTATCTTGTATTTAGCGGGTAGTTGTGGTTCTTGACTACCTGTCGGGTCTGTTAGGTACGTTACTACTGTGCTCCACATGGCATCCTTTTCCAGTTCTGTGCCGACTAGGTCTGTATCTAGTGTGATTAATTCTTCAATACTACATATTGAGGTCACTACCTCTGTTTCTGGGCTAATGTTCCTTGAGAGTGCGTCTGCGGCTACGTTTTTCTTTCCTGGTATGTATTCAAAACTGACTTCGTAATTCTGTAACGTCGTGAACCATCTGGCGAGTCTGCCTCTGAGGTTTTTATGCTTGAACAGGTTCTGTATTGCTGTGTGGTCATTCTACACTCTTATCTTGTAACCTAGCAATGTGTCTCTAAATTTTTCTAGACAGTATATTACTGCTACAGTCTCACGTTATGTGATGCTGTAATTCCTTTCTGCGGTTGTGCATAGTCTAGATGCATAAGCTATCGGTTGGAACGTTCCTTTTCTTTCCTGCATTAATATTTCTCCTAGCCCTATATCTGAGGCGTCGGTGCATAGGATAAATTCTTTCGTGTAATCTGGGAAGATTAGTACTGGTGAATTGGTTAGTTTTGATTTGAGCGTTTCAAATGCTTGCTCTTGAGCGTGTCCCCAACTAAAAGTCTGATTCTTTTTCAATAGTGTGTTTAGGGGTTGTGCTATATCGGCGTATCCCTTTATAAAGATTCTATAGTAACCTGTTAGACCAAGGAAACTTCTTACATTCTCAACTGTGGTTGGCACTGGGAAATTTCTTACGGCGTCGAGTTTTGACTGTACTGTTCTTAATCCATGTTTATCTATTTGGTGTCCTAGGTAAATAACTTTGTCTTGTAGGAAAGTACATTTCTCTATTTTCACTTTCAATCCGGCTGATGCTAGCCTAGAGAAAACCAAGTCTAGTTTCTTAAAATGTTCCTCTGCTGTCTGCGATACTATGAGTATGTCGTCTAGGAATACACTTGCTGTGTTTCCTATCAGCCCTTGCAATACTGTGTTCATCAGTCTCATGTACGTTAATGGACTGTTTGATAATCCAAATGGCATGCGTTTAAATCTGTAGTGTCCAGTCGGTGTGGAAAAAGCTGTCATGTCTTTAGATTCATCCTGCATTTCTATCTGCCAGAAGGCTGACTTTATGTCTATTGTGCTGAATAGTTTATTTTCTGTTCCTAGACTGCGAAGAATGTCAGAGATTACTAGTAATGGTAGACGATCTGGGATAGTGCGTTTGTTTAACTCCCTGTAGTCGATGACTGGGCGTACTGAGCCGTCTGACTTTGGTACTAGGATAAGAGGAAAGTTCCACTCACTATCGTTCAATCACATCTTGTGTGAGCATTTCACTGATCAATTGATTTACTGTGGCGAGCTTTGAATGCGGCAATCTATAGGCTGGGATATAAATCGGCTGTGTACCTGATTTTAATTTTATTTGATGTTTCAACACGTCAGTCTTTCCCAAAGCGTCCCCTGGTAAGGCTATTGCGTGTTCGTGCTTCGTTAGCAGTGATAAGAGTTCGTGCTCTAAATCAGGTCGGCTGGTTTAAATTAAATTAAGGTGGTTGAGGAGATCTCTCCCAACCTCTACATCTTTCTGGACTGAGCAGATGAATGGGTCTGTTGCATTTTCTGAGTTCTGGTTTTCATTTACTATTTTAATTGGGTGTTTACAGACTTGGAATGATCCTATCTGGGTTCCTGGTTTCAAAGTGATGTTCTTATTCAGTGTACTCATTACTAAAACTTCTAATTTCCCATTCTCTGATTTATAAACAGCGGAATCAAGTTGCGTTCCTTTTACTCTGATGGATTCTGGCATTGTAAATACTTCTGTATCCTGCTTTAATCCTTTTAACTCCTGTGTCACCTTGTTAATTGACATGGCATGCAATAGCGTATACTCTATCACATGTCCTGAAATAATTTTCATGGCTTCATCTGGGTCTGTAACTTGTTCCTTTGATGCTGTCTCGGTGTATTTACTAACTTGTGTTACCTTTTCATGCCTGGTATTAAGCTTTTGGCTTGTCTGTGGTGTGACTTCACTACTCATCTGTTTCGGTGCAGTGTGTAGGGGTTCAGGGACCTTGAGAAGTAATTTTTCCTTTCTCTTGGGCTTATCAGTAGCCTTTGATTGCTCTGTCACGCTATTGGGTGTTTTAATAGCATAATTAGTATTCGTATTTAGCACGCCTATAACGGGTTCTGGATTCAGAAATGGGATGACTTTGTATGAATTTGTCTTCATCATGCGTTATGAACGAGTTTCTGTGTGCTTGGTAACTGGTGGTATCAGGCTTCGTTTTCTAAATTTTTTAAGTCTTTCCGAGTCTCGTGTCTATCTTGAGGGAAAATATTCTTCTTCATGCTATAGTTTGCGAGGTTTCTTTCCATTTGTGTTCTATTTGTTAGCTTTTCTATTATGTATGCTATCTGTTTTCTTTGCTATCATATGTTCTATGTTTTCTTTTCTATCATGTATGTTATCTGTTTTCTGTATAATATCTGGGTTTCTGTCCGTCTATAAATTCTGTCTATAATTTCTGTCTATAATTTCTGTCTATAATTTCTGCCGAAGGTGGCGCTGCTTTTCTATATTCAATGGGTTTACCTTGCGACTGTGCGTATTTTCAGATTTATCTATATCTCGACATTTATTTTCTATCGTTATCCGTCTTTATCTATTTCTTTCTTCCAGTACGAAAATGTATACGTTGTGTATGGCGTGGCATGCCTGAGTTCTGTGCGTTCAGCGGTACTTATTAATTCGTGATTTTCATAGTGTGGCTCTATCTTTCTCAGTCACGCTCATTGTGACGGAATTATTGACAAGTATTTCAATTTATTTTCACATTGCAGTCCTGCGCTGCGTTATTTCGTTTTCTTGTACAGCGCAAAATATTCGAGTCTCGTCGGCGGGCTGGCGGCGTGAAACACTGTGTCGTGGGTATGTTACTAGTGTGTCCCCGTTTACTGTGCGTCTGTGCTCGTCGGCTGTTCCCTGGGGAACGTGTGTCTAATGCGTTTCTTTCTATCTTGTTTTCTAATTTGCTGTTTTCTCCTTCGTGGTTTCTAAATTGTTTTCTAATTTCTGGAGGTCTAGTGTGTAGTTTACAGCTCCTGTTTACGTTGGATTATGTGACATTCATGAGAACTATGATTCCAGGTTTTATGAAAAATGCAGAATCGATATTTGTACAGCATATACTGTTGATTATCCATTGACCTACAATATGGCAAGGAATGTCCTGTTTTCTTGCAAAAGTAACAGAAATACCTTTTGTTTGCACGCTGACGAGGTCTGTGTACTGAACTCATAATTTCACTTGCCATTGTCGGCGTTAAGTTTAACTGAATTAACTTACTTATAACAAACAAATTCTTATCTACTTCCTGCTGATATTGATGATACACCTACAGAACATAATACTTCATACCTTGGCTAAATGGTGAGACTGAGAGAGAGCAGAGGTAATATCTAAACCTTGTGTCTGCAGGGGTGTGTGGGTGGCGTGGCGTCAGCGAGGGGACATACAGACAACAAAACACCTTTCTTCGTATATCAGGATCTCCTGTTAATTAGAGAGGAATTAGTTCTACAATATCAATATATAGATAACACCTGGCTTAAAAGGAAGCTATTATACTTCTCAGAAGTGTATGAGGTTGATTGAAGTTCTCGTGGAGCTGGCGGCGAAAGATATCTGTTGTTGTTGTCCGGTCCCAGGGCGTGGAGGTACTGACTGTCTCGCGTCGGCTCGCAACGAGGGTAGCGGTGGTACTGCTGATGGTGGTGGGGAATGTCGTGACGAGGATTTTCTTTCTTTTCTTTCTTGTGTTACTTCGTTTCCTTCTTTCTTCTTTCCTGCTTCTGGTTTTCTTGTTTCTTCTTTCTTCTTACTGCGTGCTGGTTTCTTTCTTCTTAGTGCGTTTCTTCTAAGACGTGAGTGAAACAATTAACAAGCGAGGAGGCGAGTGAGGATGTGAGTGTGCGAGTGTGTGTAGGCTGGCCGAGATGGTTAGGCTTATCGCTGGCGACGTTGGTAGGGCGGGCTGGTGGCGACGGCTGGCTGGCCTTGTAGGGGCGGGTAGCTGGCGTCTTTTTTTACAGTTTTTCCTCTTCAGTTTTCTTCTGTTTTTCAGTCTCTTCGGAGTTATTATACGTGGTTTCAGATCCTTTTCGCTAGTCACCACTGTTAGTGCGGGTTTGCTATGCACTGGTAGGCATGCACTTCGGTCATGCATGGGTTGGAATAATCAGTCGGTTATCTTTCTTGGTTTTAATAAAGGATAACAACACTAACTTTCATTCACTTGTAGTGTTCAGGAACTATCTATATCACTCTGTGTTCGTGTTCACTCGTCTCTCGTGTTCACTCGTAATGTTGGTCTTTGCCCACGGGTTGCGTGTGGGACTATTGGGGACCAAAAGTTATCTACCCTAAAAGTGAGATTCTTTTCACAACTAACCTATGAACATGACGTCACGTCGCGTCACGTTTTGTAGGAACCTATAAGAGACAAGACATACACTGTCCTCCCTTTCTCTTCAGCCAATCATGAAAAGCAAGGAAAGGCTGAATTTACGCTTTGTGTTATCTAGACCTAAATCTTTGTTTTGACAAGCTGGAAGAATTATCGGTTTTACAAGAATTTTGGCGTACATTTTCTCGCTCTCTCTCTCGCTAATAAATCAATTTAGCTAGCTTATTTCTATCCTTATTCAGACTAAAACACCTATTACAATAGCCCACGGTGTTATGGACTCGCTCAGCGGGAGTATTTGGCGTTGTCGGTACCTGTGCAGGAGGACAAAGATCCGGATCTGCAAATCGCTTGTGATCCCTGTCTTACTCTATGGTTGTGAGACATGGACACTAAATAGTGACTTGAAGAGACGAATCAATGCCTTTGGTAATAAGTGTCTTCGCAGAATCATGGGGTATCGCTGGGATGATTACGTGTCAAATCAACGATTGCACCGTGAGACTGAATCGAGGCCTATTTCCTGCATAGTCCGTCAGCGCCAACTTCGGCTATATGGGCATGTGGCACTCTACCCTGAAACCGATCCTTCCCATCGGGTTGTATCTGTAAGAGACAATCCGGCGTGGAGGAGGCCAAGGGGGCGCCCACAAGGCTCGTGGCTGGGGCAAGTTGATGTTTCTTGTCGAGAGCTGCATGGTATGGGAAAGGAGCCTGCATGGGAACTCGCGCGTGGTGACCCCCGGGAGTGGCGTCGTAGGGTGGGCGAGGCGACGCGCCCCCCGGTGTATCCCCCCAATGATTGATTGTTTGATTGTAAATAGTTACCCTACATTTACCTTGCCAAAAATTGGTGCTTTTTCAGATGGAGATATTTTTTTTTTTCCGCAAACCTGTGGCCACAGGTGACAGTGGCGGGCGGGCCGGCCCACCGGCCGGCCCGGCCCACCGATTTTGCGCCTCTATATCGCCGGCGCCTCTCGATTTTGGGCTCTGCCACGCCCTGCTGGGATGAAATTATTACCCTTACCTAACCGAACCTAACCTTCTAACGGGAGGGGCTCCGTCCCCTTCGACCCCCTGACGGGAATATTAACCTAAGCGAAACTTAACCTAACCTTAACCAGTGGTAGCGACCGCGCAGTTCTCGTCCACTATAATTCATTTAGCCCACATGAGCGCGTCTTCATCTGTCGCTGCAGTTCTCTTCTAACAATCACCTCCTCCCTTTTCATCACCTGTAGCTACGTATATATATGCCCTAAAGTTAAACATTAACAACAAATCTCCGCGCCTCTCGCTGTCATCGCTTCATCTTTGTTTGTTATTGTTGGGTGAAGCGGTTGGCCCAACCGTGTGCTAGTGTGTTGTCAAATAGGTCAAGTCAAATGCCTGTTTGGTTCGACGAAACAGTCCGACGAAACGCCTCGTGTGATACCCGCTTTATATCCCAGCGGGAATACCGAGCGGGTATTGGCCGGTATTGTTTAGGGCTGCAAGGATCCGTTGAGAAACCACATAGGGTGATGTCCTATGATGCGTTCACAGGTGTGGTAATTGATCAGTCTTCTTCAGGAAGACGTACACAGGTAAGGTAGATGACAACGTATCGTCCTGAGGTGTGGATGGATTCCGCCCGCCCGCCCCATATCACCCGCCGCTGTCAATAGGTGGCGCGGACATCCATCCACTTGTCTTGAGTTCACGGCAACTAAAAATTATGAATTAGCTGCCTTTTCGGCTTAGTAACCGCGTTGATTCTTCCTCAGAAATGTATTACATATTGAATATGTTGATTATTGATGTTCAATGGAAGTATTTGATAATATATGGTGCTCATCGATCATCTCATCGGTAGGGGGTTACTGCCCGACGATTCTTTCCCGATGGGGCACACGGTGGGGGTGAAATGACGTTGTTCATGAACCTGTGCAGTCGGGCATTTCCACGCCGGGACCCTATAGGGCACACGATGATACTTTCTTACAACTGGCCCTAAGATGGCGCCCAGTAGCGTTTAACATAGGGCCTATGAATGGCGGTACCCTCTTATTACAGAGACCCTATGTTACAGGAGACACTCGTTTGTACGGAGAGGCGACGCTAATACCTGCAGATTACTTAATTAGGTAAGTTTGCCCTAAAAAGTCGTGTCCCGTGCTTCGCTAAAGTGTTAGGGCAGACATAACAGCTGATAACTCTAGCGTTTAAGAAATATTTGAATATTTGACACCATACACGCCCTCCCTTTATCAGAAATTACAGTAGGAAAGTCACAAGGATTGACATATTACAAGGCTGACATATTACAGATTACAAAGACAAGGCTGACATATCACAAACAATTTGATGATAACTTTGCGAGTCAGCTGATGCACTGATGCCAACAGGAGTTCAAGTGGTGCTCGGTGGTGTGTCTGTCAGCCTCGTGAACTTTATAACATGCCTACAAACCTTAAAACATGAATAGAGGTAAAAAAAGGTAATAAAAGATCTACACCATGAGATAGGTAAGTGTAATATTATATATGATGTATGTACCATATGCACATTAAACTATATGTTACTGGTAAGATTTAAGTTTATCTGAAGGATTGATTTTAAAAGAACTTATTTGTTATGCTAGCGGCATGCATTACTGGAACAAAATAGAAAATACTTGGACACGACCTGAGAAAGACTTTCTGTCCCTTCCTCCCATATTTGTGCCTCTTATAATGCCACATTAGCCATAACAAAACATGGTGTCAGGTGTAATAGATCCCAGCGCATTTGTTGGCCAAGCTGTGAGGGCATTGTTTTACTCTGGAGGGGTAAGAGAAGCAGTTATATCGCTGATGTGATTCTGGCGCGCCGGCGTCTCCCGCTGCTTCCCTACGACCACCAAACATGAGTGCTAGTCGGCTACCTGGACCTGTCTCCTTAGAAGGTAATGCTGCTTAAAAGTGGAAAGTGTTCTTCCAAGAATTTGAAATATACCTTATCAGCTCAGAGAAAGATGAAAAGAAAGATGAAGTTAAAATCACCCTCTTACTTCACTGTGGTGGGAGAGAATTACTGAATATTTTTTACACACTACCTATTGAGGACAATGACAAAAAGAATTACAAGAAACTGATTGCTGGTCTGAATGTGCATTTTGAGCCAAAGAAGTATGTAACCCATGAAAGGTACTTATTTAACACCAGAATGCAGCAGCCAGATGAGTCTTTTGACAGTTTTGTCACAGACCTAAGGAAGAGGGCTAAAAATTGCAATTTTGGCACACTAAGAGGTGAACTAATCAGAGACAGAATCATTTGTGGCATTTTTTATGAGAATCTCAGAGGTCGACTGTTAAAGTTAGATGACTCCACTCTAGAAGAAGTGATGAAGCAATGTAGAGTCCATGAAGTAAGTGAAGAGCATATGAAGGAACTGACTGCTGCAGCAAACTCCAAAATCCATACAGTCAAGGCTAAGCCTAAGCCTAACCAAGAAGAAGCCCATTTCAGTGGCCCCAGAGGAAGTGAAGCCAAACCATGGTGCAAGTTCTGCGGATTCCATCATGTTCTACGTCGCGATCTCTGCCCTGCTGCTGCTAAGGACTGTATGAAGTGTGGACGACGAGGACATTTCCAGAGTAGATGCAGTTATAAAAGGTCGCAGAAACTCCCTACAAGGAAAATTCGGCAAGCCTACAGAGAAGATGAGTCATCCGAGTCTGACGAGGGGTTTGAGAAAGCAGTGTCAGGCCTCCACATCTGCAGGAAGGATTGTGTACCCAAGGTTAATTCTTGCATGTCACACAGGAGAGGTGAAGATGATCGCATTGCACTTACATTTCCTGATCAAGATGTTTCATTTAAAGCCCAGGTGGATACAGGAGCAGAAGTGAGTGTAATGCCCAGTAGTATTTACAACAAAATGAAACAAAGACCCAGACTCTTGAAAACAAAGACTGTCTGTAAAGGTTTAGATTTTAATGGGGGTTTTGTGAGCTTAGAATACTTCACTTTACCTCTCCTGAACTAAATTACCTTCAGGTTCTTTGTTTGAAACTCGCTATGAAGCTACAGTCCAGGGCACAGGGTAACAATAAACACATGGTAAACACCTTAACTAGTTTATTTACAAGATCTACACAGCAAAACAGCACACCAGCACAAGATTCATCCACTCATTCACGCCCTAAATATCTTCCCTAAATATGCCTATGATAGCCTACCGCCTCTGGTATCTGGCCGGGGAATAGATATAAGGAGTTATGATTAAGATTAGGGTGTCTCACGCTTTCACCGAGGAACCTGTAGCCTTGTCCTCGTCGCGGTGTACACACATGGTCGCTCCACGCACTCCTCCTCTTCCTTCGACTCGCTCAACGCCCCCAGCCTACGTCCTGGGGCTCATCCAGGACCTCCTTCTCCTCACCGTATGACTCGCCCAGCATGCGACAGCATGGACAAGCTCCAGACAGGCGAGGGACTGGAAGGAAGTGGCGAGAAGTCCCGAAGACGTCCGGCGGTTGGAGCAGCTGTTACCTTCGCGAGTTCCTGAAACAGAATGGGGCCAAGCCAGGTCGTCCTGGCTGCTCCAAGATGGCGGCTGGTGGCGTGTTGTCACTTCGGCTCATCTTAAACATATTTTCTATACCTTTTTTCTATCATGCATGCCTGATTTCCTATCAGTCACCACATGCAATTTATATTGGAGATTCTGCTAGCGCACCCCGCTACTCTTGGGGAGGCAATTTGAGCCTAAAACCCCTTCCCACTGACTGGAAATCCTTTCCCGTTACCAGAAAAAACCTTAACTGGCAACTGCCAGTAGGGACAAAAGCCTGACGCTACGCGCAGCTATGGGGACTTCAATCTATGAAAAAGTCTAGCCATTACACTGTCCTTGTGGCTTTCACAGGGGCAAAGTAAAGCCAATTGGGAAAATTGAGATTATAGGCAACCATGACTAAGAAATATCAGTTTGTTTTTTATATTGTAGAAATTGCGTGTATGCCATTGCTGAGTAAAATACTTGTGAAATGTTAGGTGTGGTCAAGTTAGTAAGACAGCTTGTTGGTGAATCAACTTCACTCTATGATGCAATCATGACTAAATATGATGATGTGTTTACGGGTCTGGGATGTTTTGATGGTATAATTCATTTAGATACCGATCCTAGTGTAACTCCGGTAGCACACCCTCCTAGAAAAGTCCCTGTGGCCTTAAAAGATCGTCTCAAAGCTGAACTAGATGAGATGGAAAGGCAAGGAGTCATAGTCGAAGAAAGTAGTCCTACTGACTGGATAAATAGTATGGTTGTGGTAGAGAAAGGAGATAAACTAAGGGTGCGTCTGGTCCCAAAGGACTTGAACAAAGCTTTGAAAAGACAGCATTACCCACTACCCACCACTGAGGAAGTAGCCACTAGACTTGCTAACGCTAAGGTGTTTTCTGTACTTGATGCAACCAAGGGTTTTTGGCAACTACTGGTAGATGAAGAGTCTTCAAAATTATTGACATTTAACACATGCTTTGGCAGATACAGGTATTTGCGTCTTCCTTTTGGAATCAGCCCAGCACCCTAGATCTATCAGAGGCGGATGCATGAGTTGTTTGATGACTTAGAGGGAGTAGAAATTATCATGGATGATATCTTGATTTATGGCCGTACTGATGAGGAGCATGATGCAAGATTAGACCAAGTTTTACACAGAAGTAGAGAAAAAAAACTTAAGTTAAACCCCAAGAAACTAAAGCTAAAGACTGATCATGTACCCTACATTGGTCAAACACTAACAACCAGTCACTCTTACTGTGGATGCCTCAGCTTTTGTTTGCAGTTGGAGCCTACATTTTACAGGATGATAAACCAGTAGCCTTTACAGCCAGGTCCCTTACGAAAACTCAGAGAAACTATGCTCAAATTGAAAAGGAGCTTCTTGCAATTGTGTTTGGGGCTGAAAAATGTCATTCATACCTGTATGGGAGATCTCAGATCACTGTTGAGTCTGATCACAGACCTTTGGAAACCATTTAAAAAAATCAGTGGTGGGCGCAGTTAATCAAAAAGTTAACTTCGTTAACTATTAATCCGTTATCCAAAAAATTTAATTCGATAACCGTTAATCAGTTAATTCTTTAAAAATGTAACGGAAGTTATCGATAAGCCGTTAACGTTAATTTTAATCTAGAAAAAAAAAAAAAATGTTTTTTTTTTATATATCATCAACTAAAATCTTAAACAATATAAATATTTGAAACTATCATAAAACATGTGGCTAATAAACAAACCGGATCTTATAATATCGAAAATATAATTTGGCTATGCAAATACTAGAATATCAAATGAATGTACGCAAATGTTTAATCTATAATAATATAAGCGAAAGTGTGTGTGTGTCTGTGTGTGTGTGTGTGTGTGTGTGTGTGTGTGTGTGTGTGTGTGTGTGTGTGTGTGTGTGTTATAGGTTCCGCCCCCCGTGGCGCAATCCCATCATATGACACAGTTTTGGAACCAGGTTGACCATGGGAAGGTTTTAAGGCCATTTTGGGGATGATCCGATCACTTTTTTTTCACTTTTTTTTAGCAGCCTATTAGCGAGAATTGTGAAAAAAAAGTGGGTTCCAAGAATTGAGGAAACCTTGATGTAGGGTGATGGGTAATGGGTGAGTGAATGGGTGGGATGATGGGTAATGGGTGTGGGGTGATGGGTGAGTGAATGGGTGGGGAGTGATGGGTTGGGGGTGATGGGTGATGGGTGAGGGAATAGGTGGGGGGTGATGGGTAATGGGTGAGTGAATGGGTGTGTGGTGATGGGTAATGGGTGAGTGAATGGGTGGGGGATGATGGGTAATGGGTGAGTGAATGGGTGGGGGGTGATGGGTAATGGGTGAGTGAATGGGTTGGGGGTGATGTGAATCAATCAATCATTGGGGGCATACGCCGGGCGCGTCGCCTCGCCCACCCTACGACGCCACTCCCGGGGGTCACCACGCGCGAGTTCCCATGCAGGCTCCTTTCCCATACCAAGCAGCTCTCGACAAGAAACATCAACTTGCCCCAGCCACGAGCCTTCTGGGTGCCCCCTTGGCCTCCTCCACGCCGGATTGTCTCTTACAGATACAACCCGATGGGAAGGATCGGTTTCAGGGTAGCGTGCCACATGCCCATATAGCCGAAGTTGGCGCTGACGGACTATGCAGGTAATAGGCATCGATTCAGTCTCACGGTGCAATCGCTGATTTGACACGTAATCATCCCAGCGATACCCCATGATTCTGCGAAGACACTTATTACCAAAGGCATTGATTCGTCTCTTCAAGTCACTATTTAGTGTCCATGTCTCACAACCATAGAGTAAGACAGGGATCACAAGCGACTTGAAGATCCGGATCTTTGTCCTCCTGCACAGGTACCGACAACGCCAAATACTCCCGCTGAGCGAGTCCATAACACCGTGGGCTATGCCAATCCGCCGTAAGACTTCTTGACGTGACCCGCCGTCATTATGGACTGCGCTACCAAGGTATGTAAAACTTTCCAAGATCTCAATGTCCTCGCCACACGCATGAACAGACTGTACTGCTTCATCTAGTAAGTCTCCAAACACCTGGACCTTGGTCTTGAGCCAGGAGACCTCAAATCCCAAAGGCTTTGCCTCCTCGTGCAGCGCCTCGAGAGCCATCACCAGGACCTCCAGCGACTCAGCAAAGATTACTGCATCATCGGCAAAAACAAGATCACTGATCTTGGTGTTGCCGACGGATGCTCCACAATCACTTTGATCTACAACCTTGTCCAATACCCAGTCCATACAAGCGTTGAAAAGTGATGGGGCAAGGACGCACCCTTGCCTCACTCCTGTATTCACAGGAAAGAAGCTGGATACACCTGCCCCACACTTCACAGCACTCTCAGTCCCAGAATACAGACCAGTTATCAAACCAATAGTCCTTGCAGGAATCCCTCGAAGTCGCAGAAGATCCCAGAGTGACTCACGATGCACTGAGTCAAACGCCTTCTTGAGATCAACATAGGCTGCAAGTATCCCCTGTCGAAACTCACGTCGGCGTTCCACCAGGACACGAAGCGCTAGGATACGGTCCGTTGTTGACTTACCAGGCGTGAACCTAGACTGCTGAGGTCTCTGATGCTTCACCAGATGACTGCGAATCCGTGTCAGCAATAGATGGGCAAGCACCTTGCCTGGTACGCTGAGCAGTGTAATACCGCGGTAGTTGTTGCAGTCCTGACGGTCCCCTTTCCCTTTCCAGATAGGGACGACCAGCCCCCTTTTCCAGTCAGGAGGAATGGTACCTGATTGCCACACGGCAGTCAGGACAGCATGCAACCCGCGGATCATGGCCTCACCCCCAGCTTTGAGGAGCTCCGCACTGATATTACAAACACCAGCTGCCTTTCCACCCTTCAACTTTGCTACAGCCTCTCTGACTTCGTCAAGAGAGGGTGCGGTTTCGTCAATGGGAGGATCGGCATCCACTGCCTGTAACCGAGTGGTGTAAAGCTGCTCAGTTGGAGGGTCCACCGATGTGAATGGGTTGGCGTTAATACATACATTTCTACATCCATGATTTCAGGAAAGTTAGAAGGGGCTATCTGCAGAGTCTGTGTTTGGTGGGCCGAAGGCCCACCAACAGCCCTCCGCAGGAGCAAGCCAAAAAGTCTGCCCGGAGGGTGGCTTTGCGGCTAGTATATTATACTAATGAAACTTGACTTATTTACTTTCTTTCAATTAACACTAATGGTATTGCTATAATAACAGATACTCACGTTGTAACCGTAATAGCTCTCCAGAGTGAAGTGAGTCCTCTTTCTACTGGCACTTCCTTTTATATATAGCGCTGCGTTGCGTGCTATGGTGCAATATCTTATTTCTTTATTAAAGAAACTTTATATCATCTATTAATAGAAAATAATTGCTTATATATCGAATACATAAAATATCATTTTGAACTCACAATTCGAAGTTTAATTGAAAATTTATTTATAATAATAAGTGGCGTCATCTCGGGGTTGAAAGAATGACGCGTACAATATTAAATATGCTAAGACTCTACATCTGTATTGAAAATCTGAAAATAATAGAAACTTTTAAACGTTTACCGGTTTTTATGAAATTTTTGGGTGAGCGGACTTGAGTTAACGGAAGTTAAATGTAACGGAAGTTAATTAGTCCGATAACGATTTCCAAAGTTAACTTAAAAGTTAAATCGTTAACGAAAATGTTAACTTCGTTAATTAACGATTAACGGATTAACGGTTTGGTGCCCACCTTTGTCAAAAAGCCACTTTACACAGCCCCACCCAGGTTGCAAAGAATGCTCCTCAGGCTCCAGAAGTATTCTTTGATTCAAGTATAAAAAGTGTAAGAAATGTACATCGTGATGCGTTGAGTAGGGTACCGTTGGTCTGAGGCAGGTTAGTTGTATACCGATGAGATTTTGCTGACTTGAAATGCCACCCATTTTCCCCACCGACAGCCCTCAAACTATTACAGCCTGAAACTCAGATCCATGACCTTTAGAACCATGCTAAGAGAATCACAAGAAAAGCAGAACTGTTCTATGACAGAGTTCAAAGGAACTAGATAAACTTGAAGAGGAGATGGGGGAGATTAAAGATGGGTTGAATTCTGAAGCAAAGAAAGCTGTGGTTGTGGCACCTAGGTCGTACTTAGGAAGGATAATACAGGACAATTATAGAAGAACAGACATCACCTGATCAAAACCAAAGAAAATCTGCCTGTAGAGCCCACTAGTTCCGCTTATGCAGCAGGGGCACCTATGTATTTCAGACCAGTTCCCTACAGAAAATAAAGCTAGGGACACCTAAGAAAAGTCTTGAGAATAAGGTAGGGCTACCTGCAAATAAAGATTGTGATGTACATGCTGGAGACTCCTGTGTGGATATAAATGCTAAGTTAGATGTAACTGGGACTAGAGCATCAAGTGGTAGAATTGTTCGTCCCCCACGGAAGTTAGATCTTTAAATTTTTGCTAGAAAAAGAAAAGAAGGTTTAGTTTATGATGGAATAGCAATTTAAACATTTGATGAAAAGGAAGATGTAATATTATATATGATGTATGTACCATATGCACATTATAATATATGTTACTGGTAAGATTTAAGTTTAGTTAAAGGATTGATTTTAAAAGAACTTATTTGTTATGCTAGCGGCATGCATTACTGGAACAAAATAGAAAATACTTGGACACGACCTGAGAAAGACTTTCTGTCCCTTCCTCCCATATTTGTGCCTCTTATAATGCCACGTTAGCCATAACATAACAGTAAGGGTTTTAAGAGGGATTGTAAGGTAGGTTGGCTAAATTGATAATCCTGAATGTGTTTGACATGCGATAGGTGGTACGGGCGGGGGGGAGGAGGGTCGAAACTACCATGACTCCCAACCACCTTGATGGCTTCTTGCAGTGCTAGAATAGTGCTTTGATAACTTTTTTCTTGCATATAAACTATTTTGAAATTATAAGAGACGTGAAAGTCTTGGTCGATGATATATAGGTACTTCCATGATACGTGCCTGTTAATTAATATGCCGCAATGTTTTACCGGGAAAATAAAAAAATTTAGCCATACCATGGTTACATCATTGCAGTCAACTATTGGTCGTATCTGAAGGGCATTAGGTACGAAAACCTTCTCAGCATCAGATATTACAATGAATTCGAGATACATCAAGAACAGTTAACTCATTTTTAGCAACCAACGAGTAGAAACATTCAGCAACGGCAGAGTGCGATAACCGTGCATTAGGGTACGCCGTAGGTCCAATGAAAAGTGAAATATAGATTATTTCGAATTTGGCAGGGTGTCTTATGTAAAATTGAATTGTAAGGGTGGTTTGTCCTCTTCAACTTTTTGGTTTGAGCACTTCTTCCTATGCAAAAATGGACTTTTATATCTATATGCAAAACATAGCTTAAAGTGCGAGTTTGCATAGTAAGAATTGCTCAAATGAAAAAATGGAAGGAGATAAAATCGTCTTAGAATTCCATTTTACATAGGAAATTGGCATGCCAAAGTTGAGAAAAAGATTTTTTGTTATACGGCGTACCCTAACCAGGGTACCAAAATAGTTGGATTGGGTTACGATGGGAGGAAGGACAAGACCAGGGCGATGGTGCCCGACAGCTATGGGAAACTGCACCCAAGGTTGATCAGGGAGGAGCATGTGTCAGTGACAGAGGAGCCATCTGGAAGGTACCTTTGACACTTTGTACCAGAGGACCCGGTGCCACCTGAGAAGCCTGCGTTCAAGGTGGCTCAGGCCCTCTATGATCTGCTGGTGACATACGACTCCACCGACTCACTGATCGTACTGCAAGGTGACTCAACTAGGGCCAACATGGGGTGGAAGGGTGGTACTCACGCCCATTTGGAGAACTTGCTGGGACGCAAGCTCTTCTGGAGTATATGCGTGTTGCACACAAACGAGTTGCCCCTGCGCCACCTTATCACCAGCATCGACGGGCCTACCTCATCTGACACCGGACTTCACGGGTCCAGTGTGCAGTCTGCTGTCCAGCGTGAATGAGATGCAGTACAACGCAGAGTTCAGAGGAGTGCCAGGCGGTGAAGATCTCACTGAGATACCGGAATATATCCTGGTCAACATGTTCACTGACCAGCAGGTCTCCTACCAGCTGGTCCAGGCTGTGAAGCGGGGCGTTCTCCCGTCCGAGCTGCAGGAGATCAAGACTTAGTGTAGCAAGGTGTCCCACTCCAGATGGCTCACCACAGCCCAGTCGCTCGTGTACATGTGGACCAGAAAGCATGGACTGACTGGCAAAGAACTGAACACCCTGGAAATCCTAGTCAAGTACTGCCTGCAGGTGTACTTCAAAATCTACTACGACATCAAGGTTCACCACAGACTAGAGGACGGCCCCAAGCACATCCTCACGCAGCTCAGAGTGATGAGGTCGCAGCCCAAGAAGGTCCAAACAGCTGTGACCTTCTACGTGCGGACAGGAGCATGGTTCGCACTCAGAATGTGTCCTCCTCTCGCTGATGGCGAGTCAGAGTGAGGACGACCGCAGGTTCGCCGTGACCCAGATTTTGAAGCTGAGGGCTGGCGAGGAGTATGGGGACACCAGTGTAAGACCTCGCATCACACTCAAGCTGAACTTGTCAGCCACCAGCTTGCAGACACTGATCAGCTGGCAGCCTGGCCAGGTGCACGAGCCGGCAATCACCTGTTCACTGTAAGGGGATCAGATCCAGGAGATCCTGGTCAGGCCGTACGAGGTTCCAGAGTTCTCTATCCACACTCAGAGCACCGAAAGAGTCGTGAAACAGGTGACAGAGGCTGCGGCAGCAGTGGTGGGGCAGCAGGCCAGAGACGGGTTCATCCGGGCTCGGGCCCACCACCGGGAGACCATGCCCTGCTTCAGGTCTAAGAAGGACATGATGGACATGTTCTAGGCCAACGTAGAGGCTGTGACACTGTGATGTAGTGTCTGATGAACCAACTGATCAGAAAGAGCTTACCACGCTAGTCATTTGGAACTCATATTGGTGCATGATGCAATACACAGGACCAACCGGACACTGCGTACTCATTTAAGCATTATTCGATAAGGGTGCAATATAAAAGTGCGATTTTGCATAGTAAGAATTGCTCAAATGCAGAAATGGAAAGAGATAACATCGTCTTAGAATTCCATTTTACATAGGAAATTGGCATGCCAAAGTTGAGAAAAAGATTTTTTGTTATACGGCGTACCCTACCGTGCATGGCTGTTTGTATTTGTCATTACCCGCACATCGAAGCCGCCTATCAGTGCACTCGAGGGACGTACGGGATATAGGACGCAAATATAACATGATAGGACGCACGTATATGATACAGGACACTCGTATAGGGACGCAGCCTGCAGGAGGAGGGGGAGTAGGGCGGGCGGGCTATCCCAACAAGCAGACACCGCGGGCAATGATGTCATAACCATGCATGCACAGGAACTATACCACGACTCACGGCCTCTTGTAGTTTCCTTATTGTCTTATGTTCTTATGTTATGCGCTGAAACTTGCCTTCATACTGCTGCCCGTTGATGGTGAGGGTCGGTGGGACGCTCATTGTACCCTGACGAAGTAACACCCTGAAAAGAAACACGTGATAACTCCCGCAGGACACTACCAAGTTACCAACCAACGCATGCACGCACATTCCCCGGGGTTATTGCACTTAGAGATTACAGCCACACACTCAGGCGGGGTTCACACTACACGTTTTTGCTGTCCGTGTCTACGTGGGCGTGGCGATCAGTGATGTCAGAGTGACGTCACTGATCGCCATGCCCACGTAGACGCGGACAAAGAATTGGGAGCTCCGAATAATGTGAGGCTGGGACGCACGTCTGTCAAGGTCAGTGACGTCAACACTGTTCCAGCAGGTGGTCGCGCGGAGCCTGGTTCAAACTTCACAGGCAGGAAGTGACGTCACTGTGACGTACTGTGAGTCACTGATGACAAGACGCACGTAGACTACGTCCAACAATAACGTGAAGTGTGAGGTTCACACCACGTTTTTGCTGGACGTAGTCTACGTGCGTCTTGTTATCGTGACGTCACCGTGACGTCACGATGACGTTACCTCGTCTCCCTCCCGCTCGCTCTATCAGAAAACATTGCAGTATAAAACCGCCTTGCTTTCCTTACTTCCTCCCTTTTGTACCCAATGACACACCTATTACTCCCTTCACTATATCCCCCTTCACTCCCTGCCCTACCTATATAGCGCTACAATCCCTGACAACAACGCTATTGCAACGGTTACAACTGGATTCTGTATAGCGGGGTTATCCCACAGGTGTTGCCATATCGCAGTTTGGGCGCTATTTTTCAAGTCATTAATAATTACTACATATTGCACGGCCTATAGTTGGTGGCGTAGCGTGATGCTGTAGGAAGGATGGTATATAGTAGCTACTAGCGGGGCACGTGAGAGGGTTAGAGCTAGAGAACACGAGAAATAACGGAGGAAAATACACAGAGGTAGTGGCGGTGGTCGAGCTTGTTTACCTTCAAGCATCGGTGCCGCTGTTGCCACGGGCACCATATTTTCACATCATGTATGTCTTCCATTACTAATATTGTCTTCCAGAATCACTGATAATAAATATATTTTAAATCAGACCTTGGAAACAGCATTATTTTGATATTGCAAAACTTAGTGACGTATAATGTTCCATAAACTGTGGCACCACCGCTCACGCATTCTGGAGAAAAGTCGCCAAAAGATTTGGTAGCTCCGAATCTTGGAGCCTAGAGACGCACGTCTCTCAAGGTCACACAAGCAGGAAGTGACGTCACGGTGACGTCACGATGACGTCACGATGACAAGACGCACGTAGACTACGTACAGCAAAAGCGTGTAGTGTGAACCCCGCCTTAGTAACTGTTACCCACAAACCTCATCTGGCCCACCACTTTATATAACAGGTGTGATGGAAACAAGGGTCGTAAATGAAGCTTAATATGAATGGTGAGATGCAGTAAGTGTTGGTAGGAGGAGGAATGACAGTGCCTCCTGCGGCTCTCAAGGTCACCAGTCCTCACCACCACCCCTTCCTTCCCTCTCCCCCGACCCCGCACCAAGCTTGTTAAGTTGTTACCCCCTTTAATCTGTGAATCTGATTAGTGGCGAAATTCCTACGTATAGCAATGAAGACTTATGAGTAGTGCCATAATATCGTGACTCATCATACTAAAGCCAACATGTATTGTATTAACCGTAACATTTTTTTTCTATCTCTCAATACTTATGCTTGGTTACGCTGCGAAATTACGGGTTGTTGTGTCGTTAAGAGGAAATATGTTTGTTTGTTGACTTGAAGCTGAAAAATGGTATAGAAATTATTCGTAATTTTGACGAGGAGGGTTGAAAGCATTCTACGCACCTTAGTAACGCGCATGGCTTAATTAATACTGATTACTGACTACTACGATTATAATGATGGAAGGAGTGAGGACAGCAGCTATCATGTCTTCATACACACACACACACACACACACACAATATTGTATGAATCAATGAGTAAATTTAAATAGAAAACTAACACTACTATCATACAGTCAAGAGGCAGACCCCCGATTTTTAGGCTAACCTTGTAATGTCTGGATTACAAAGTTTTTTGGTTTATTTTGGCTTATTAGGGTCTCCTGACATAGAAACTGCATGATGCCACTCTGGCATCATTAAGCATATTTTTGTATAGCCAAAATTCAAGATGGCCGACACCGAAAATCACAGTTTTTGAAAATATCATTATTTTTCATGTAAACACCACAATATAATAAATTTGGTCGTATATTTAGGATAAGGAGATATGTGGAATTAATTCAAACGAATACAAGTGTGTAGAAACATTTAATTTGCATAAATCCAAGGTGGCTGCCAAAACGTCAGCTTTTTTGCGTAAAAAATCGTAACGTTTGCACCATTTATGATAAGAAGATGATTTTGAGGCTGCAACCTATGTTTTGAGGTACTAGAAATCTGATTAAAACAATAAAATAATATTTGGAACACTTATTACCATGAAGAAATCCAATATAGCCACCAAAACACCAATAATTATTTATTAGTTGGTGTTTTTACAACAAAATATTATTGCCTTTGTACGCATTGTTTTGAATTATTTGAAGCCAAAAAATTAGCACGAATTATTTTTAGACAAGATAGTAATCATATAGGAAATGTAAATCGAATGTATCACACACGCAAACCCATAAATACACATATATTTGTAACAAATATTGAAATACACATGCATATAAATAAATACATAGTCTTTTTATTTTCTAGATTAACCACAAAAGGAAACCAGACTGCTGTTCGATGTCATCTACTCCCTGCTATACAACTGACTCGGCTTTCAACAATCCTGTAGGATGACCCAAAGAAAGGATGACTATGGCTCTGCTGTGAGAATTAGAGTATCTGGGGCAATTGGAGATTTGCATGCTGCCGATGCGCAGTATCATAAAGCCTGTCACAGAGTGTTCTTTAGAGAGCGTCATGCTTCAAGCACACCCGTATCATCCAAGTACAACGACATAGCTCCAGTATTGGATGCCATGACATCAGATCCAAGTCATATATGGACATCGCTTGAGCTGCACGCTATATATAAGGACCACGTTGACTCTGAAGATGCCATGACACGTCGGACACTGATTGAAAAACTTGGTGAGTTCTTTGGTGACAGTTTGATAGAATTGCACATCCGTGGTTGAGCAAGTCTGCTGTGTTTCAGAGAACACATTCCCTACAAACTACACGAATTGCCGATCATGATTAAGACGAAACTACAGTTACAAAAGTTGTCAATCAGATTAGGAATGAGGCCAAGTCTATTGAACAAGACTCAACCTACAATTTCACCCAGTTTATGAAGCCAAACGCCATAAATCACACAAGTGAAACGTTGCTGTCTCTTGTATCCCATCTAGTATCGAAAGGGAGTGTAACAAGACAGTCGCTGAGTTTGACCCAGTCGATACAATCGCACATTACACACAGATTTAATGCTACAACACTTGGCTTGGCTGTGAAACTTCATCACAGATTTGGTTCCAAGGAGATTGTGTCAGTATTACACGAGTATGGTTATGTATCAACTTACGAAGAGGTTATCAGGTTCCGTGCCTCGTGTGCTAAATACACTGCAGACAACGGGTTTACTTCACAGGGTCTTAACAAGGATGGTAAGAGTCTTGGATCATGGATTTATAATTACGACCTCCAGATCCATACCCCTAATGGCAACAGGGAAACTCATAATATCGTGGTGGATTTTACACAACCTCATGATGACAATGCCGAAAAAGATGATACAACTGTAGAAATACCGCGGTTAGCCAAGAATGAACTGAAGACACTCAAACTAAGAAAAATGCAAGGAGTTGTGCTTCATCATTACCAAGGTCCGACCAAGCCTTTGCCCCCAGACATAACAGGCATCACCATGGGAACTGAATTCACGCAAGTTGTAACGACATATGATAGCATTAAATCTTCTTTAGTGCTCGATGTAAAGTGGCTTGTTGAAGCAATTCAAAACCTCGATGGCATACCATTGGAGTGGTCTGAGTGGATGACTGCTAATGCCAGGGAAAATGTCAATGTTGGAAAAGCAACCAAATATGTCTTTGGGCCTATAATTGATGGCCAGCCAAGTCATCCAGACACCGTGCTAACGGCTCTCATTCTGATTGAGCAATTTGTGAAAGTTCATGGCATGAAATAGCTACATGTTACTGCTAATATGCAATTATTCAAGGTGCTCATACAAATAAAATGGTCTGATCCAAGGCGATGGAAGACATTAATAATCACACCTGGTGGAATGCATACATTAATGTCATTTATTGGGTGTGTTGGTACACTAATGTCTGGCACTAGGCTTGAAGAAGTTCTCAGTGCAGCCTTCTCAGGTGTGGGAAACATGCTCAATGGCAAAGCCTGGCCAAAGGCTCTTCGAGGCCTCAAAATGTTGGTGACGGTTCTACTGGAAATCTTGTAATTGTAAAATTGTAAATTGTAAAATCTGGAAGCCACACACTCGATGAACTTCAGGATTTCGTAGACAAGGCACGCTCATCGCCCATTGGAAAACTGTGGGTTGATTGCCTGATAATCCCAGTGGTGATCATGCATTTGTTTGTGAGAGCTCAGAGATAAGGCAACTGGCCTCTGCACATCTACTCCATGAAACGAATGGTGACATATTTCTTCGCAGCTGATCACTGAAATTATGCTCGTTATGTCACGTGGCATATTCTTGAAGCAACGAACCTTCCAGAAGAAGCCAAGACAAAATACCAACTTGGGGAACATGTTTGCAGACACAAAGATGGATTCTTCAATTCAGTCTGGAGTGACCAGTTTGGAGAACAGACTTATATCAGATATGGCAAAGCCAAGGGCGGATTGGTTTGTCTGACTCTTAAAGTAGTCGTCCAGACCCATTTTTTTTTTGCCTAATTATGTTGAATGTACATTCAAAACACCTAATCCACCAAAAATAATTGATTTCCAGGCCTTATTTCCGTAAAAACACGACTTTTGTAAAAAGCGCGCGAAAAAAAAAATCTTCCCTCCAACAGGGCTACGACTGTTATTGATGACGTCAGAACAGGGACGCCCGCAGACACTCTGTCTGACACCTGTCGGCAAATGTTATGATGAGCGATTGTACTTCGGTGTCAGACAGTGAATCTGTCGCTGTGACAGATTTAGAGTACGATGCTCAATCTGACACCGAAAGAAATGACGCTGGTCGCGTATACTATGAGGAAAACGAACCTCAGATTGTCATGGGATCCTATATGTTTGAGCCCGAGTACGAGGTGAATTAACAGGTGTTAGCAGAGCCTGAGGTTCAGCAGGAGGACCTGGCACTTCTCCAAAACATGGATTGGTAAATAAGGTTAAACCATGTGTGTGTGGGAATCACAATAAAGGTACTTTCGAGAAAATCCTATGGTTAGTTTTGGAGCTACAGTCAAACGTCATTACTCGGAAACCACATACTAGCATTAACTACAGCATAGAGTTGGAAAATATGCGGGCGGGAAGGCAGAAAGTGTGACAGCCACACCACTACAGGGTCTCTCACCACAGGGCACGCCCACGCCCACTCCACACCTGGTTTACTTGGTTTACTTGGTCTTGTTAAGAGGCAAAGCCTCACATTCGTGGTGGTCCATCGCTACCCTCACTACACACCGTTTCTCAACACAACTGTTCGCCCCAACACACTATAGGCGTGAATCACCACACGCCACTTCGCCACTCCACTCCTACACACGCCACTCCTTTCCGTGTGCAAACTTTTCTCGAAAGGCACAGCTGTCTTGCTGCACCCATAAAGGATGCATGCATGTGGCATATAGCAAAACAAATCTATCAGAAACACCCAAATATCTTCAAGTACTATTATATTTATCTCTGTGTTTACGTGCCTCTGATCCGCGCGCGGGAAGAGGATCCTCCCTGATGGTACGTCACGGAGCCTGAGCCTGAGCGTCTGCAAATCTTGAGTGCGTTTTGAGAACTCGGGGAATTTGCAGATTTTGATTGCGGATTATTTAAAAACGGCTGACTGGATACAAAAAGTGACGACGTATTATTGATATACTCGTCAATGGCTATGATTTGATTGCATTAAATCAGGAATGATGAAATGGTCTGGACGACTACTTTAACGCTGACCAGGTGGCGACCTGGGTACTTTTTAATCACCTGTGTACCATGCTGTCACAGATAGTGGATGATATGTTCGATGACGAGAAGGATGACGAATACGATACAAAGACACAGAAACATAAAGAAGAAGGGGGAAACAGGAGAAAATTGGACTCTTCTGACCGACAAAAACTGCGCGAAGAGCTAGTTTTGCATCCCCACCCTTTGCATCAGACTGATGAAGCTAACCTGTTCAACATTGTGAATGGATGCACGGCCAACGACAAGGTCAATGTTAAGGATGCCGTAGAGATTGGTGACAAAATGGCAACAGTATTTGTGAACAACCTCCCAGGAAACTTCTACCATACCATGCATCGTCAAGTAGTGTCGATGGAGACAATGAAGAAGGGTGTCAAGGTGAAAGACAAAATGTTGTACGACATGGAAAAATTATTCAGTCGCTTCATCTTAGTCACAGACAAAAGGAAAATCAACTTGAAGTACGTTTTTTAATATGAAATGTCACCCGTGCCACCTGCTCTCTTTGATGAATATGGCCTGATGAGAAAAGCTTCCAATGCCCAGATGATCAAGAAGCTTGCTGTCACGAAAGAAGAGTCTCCATCAGTTGATGCCACCATAATTGATGGGAACGAACAGATATACCATGTCACCTGGCCCAAACACTCAACAGTTGATGTCTTTGTCCAAAACTTCGAGAGATCGATTGTGAGAGCAATGGCAATTTATGACAGTGCAGTGGAGACTGGTGATCATGAGATGTATGTCGTTTTTGATAGATACTGTTACACTTTGCGTGTCTGAGTATGTTAGTTGAGGGGTTGTGTAGTGGTTGGAGTGAGACGTGAGGCGTGTGTGTGTGAGAGAGTGTCTGTACGTCTGGATGTACTCGGGCGGCACCACGTGCCGTCCGCGGGATGAGGATGGCTGCTGTACACACAAAGGAGGGTGACGTCATGTGCGGGGATTATTCCTATTGGAGCGCGCACGACGATACAGCAGCGTGATTGGTTGGTTAGCTGGTGGAGCAAAGCTGGGCTGGAAGGGAAGCAGGGGTCGGGAGAGCGGCGGAGACCAGCCGCGCGCTCCAATAGGAGCGCGAATACGAAGGCGTCGCTTCGCCTTCGTCAGCCCTAGCCAGTGCTTCGCCTTAAGCCAGCGTACCTTTGGGTGTTTGTGTCTCTAGTGAAGCCTTGTGTGTTGGTGTTAGTGGAACACAGAGCGTGACTATGTAACTGTGAGTACTTGTTCCTTCGGCTACGTCGTCAGGCTGTGTATTGCGTGACCTCTGTTATAAAATGAAGAGTTGTACAGTGAGTGTTCAATGTCCTCTGCCCGCCTTGTTATTGACTACGTGTTGCACACCATTACTCGCTTCATGGTAGTTCTACCGAGCCTTCGTCAGGAGGGAAGTTAAGGGGTTACGTGATGGCGCCTTTGGGGATGAATTAAGACAGGTGAGTCTTTGAGGGTGAGGGCTGTGCGTAACACTTGTGTTCAGAAGTGGGATAAATTGTTGAATAATTTCTGTGGCCGGTAATGGCTGTGTACCACGCCGTTAAAATGGCGGATAGGGAGGAAGACAGGGGGAAAGGCGAGGTGAAGCCTTGTGACGTCACCGAGGAATGTGCACGTGGCGCTCTTCTAATGATGAGAGACATGATGAGAGAACTGATGAGCCAGATGAGTCAAAATAAAAGTGAAACTGAGAAAATGAGAGAAATAATGAGTGAAAATGAGGAAAGTAATGAGAAAGGAAATGGTTACACAAAAGGAAACTGTAAGTGAATTGAAACAGGATATAATGAAAATGAGAGACACACCGAAGAGAGGCTTAAATAACGAGTTATAGGCCTACGCGAGGCAGGACCTAACGAAGGGTGGGGCGTGCGTCGGAGCGGGTAAGAAGTTGGTTAGGGTTGGCAAAGAAGAGGTGCCTTTACTCCCCGGTGACGCCCATGCAGAGGAAGTGGGCGTGGAAATTAACGCGGCGCCGTCAGAAGAGTGCAGTGAAGAGGTGCCCTTACTCCCCGGTGACGCCCCAGTGGAGGTTGTTGCTGCTAAGCGCGTGCTCCTTGTCCCAAGGACGGACACAGGCGCGCCGGCCTCATCATCCGCTCTTCGCCTCCCTGCCCTGCTTTCTTCAGGAGATGAACGTGGGAAGGGCCGCGCTGGGGTCCTGACACTCCAGCAGGGGCGGATCCAGCGCCCACGGCTGAAGGACGGCCTGCCGCCCCGGCTGAAGACCCGCCGGCGTGGTGAACGAGGGAAGGGCCGCGCTGGGGGCCTGAATCTCCGGCAGGTGCGGATCGAGCGCCCACGGCTGAAGGGCGGCCTGCCGCCCCGGCAGAAGACCCGCCGGCGTGGTGAACGAGGGAAACCGCGCAACAAGCAGGGAAGGCCTCGGAGAGCTAGGATGAAGAGGAAGTCCCCATACCTGCCTCAGCTGCGTCTACAGGAGGATGGCGAGCGCAGTGTGTGGCCCCCGCCGCAGCTGTGGCAGGTGGATGACGGTGGAGGGATGCATTGTGCCCTCTTCCAGGCAGAACCAACAACAGCGGGTTGCTGTTAAGTCCTGTCTCCGTCACCGGCGCTACACCAGGAGGGCATGGTCGGTCGGGAAGTCGTGGCGCCCTTGTTGCCGCGGAGATGAAGCAGCTGGAGCAGAGGGGAGCTCGCGGGCCAATTGGAGAGTGACTCTTGGCCGCGGGTACCTCTGAGGCGACCCCCCAGGGAAGAGGAGGGTCCCTTGGGGTGTTTGTGTGGCGCCCTTGGAAAACCACGGGGCCAATGGAGAGCAACTCTTGGCCGTGGTCACCTTTGAAGCAAGCCAGGGATGAGGAGGGTCCCCTGGGGGCTTGTAGCGCCTGAAGAAGGGTGCAGGGGCGTCACCTGCTTGTGAGTCTTGCGGGCGAAAGGGGAGGGCGACCTGATGCGACCTCCAGCGCTGTGTTGGCGGCGGGGTGAAGGCGATGATTGGACTTAATTTGTAACCGTAAGGCTTTGGGTGGTAATGTTTGGGTCTTGTATGTGTGTTATATGATGGGCGAGCTGCCATTTCTTTTGAGGATTTTTGTTAGTGTTAATTTTGCATGTTTCAACTATGGCCATATTGTATGTTTTCTTTTATGTACTCTTATAGTACAGGATTTAGGATAGAATTAACAGTGAGGTCACTGTTCTATGAGGAAGGGGGATAATGCTACACTTTGCGTGTCTGAGTATGTTAGTTGAGGGGTTGTGTAGTGGTTGGAGTGAGACGTGAGGCGTGTGTGTGTGAGAGAATGTCTGTACGTCTGGATGTACTCGGGCGGCACCACGTGCCGTCCGCGGATGAGGATGGTTGCTGTACACACAAAGGAGGGTGACGTCATGTGCGGGGATTATTCCTATTGGAGCGCGCACGACGATACAGCAGCGTGATTGGTTGGTTAGCTGGCGGAGCAAAGCTGGACCGGGAGGGAAGCAGGGGTCGGGAGAGCGGCGGAGACCAGCCGCGCGCCTGTAAGGCGTCGCTTCGCCTTCGTCAGCCCTAGTCAGTGCTTCGCCTTAAGCCAGCGTACCTTTGGGTGTTTGTGTCTCTAGTGAAGCCTTGTGTGTTGGTGTTAGTGGAACACAGAGCGTGACTATGTAACTGTGAGTACTTGTTCCTTCGGCTACGTCGTCAGGCTGTGTATTGCGTGACCTCTGTTATAAAATGAAGAGTTGTACAGTGAGTGTTCAATGTCCTCTGCCCGCCTTGTTATTGACTACGTGTTGCACACCATTACTCGCTTCAGGGTAGTTCTACCGAGCCTTCGTCAGGAGGGAAGTTAAGGGGTTACGTGATGGCGCCTTTGGGGGTGAATTAAGACAGGTGAGTCTTTGAGGGTGAGGGCTGTGCGTAACAATACTTTGATATGTCAATCAAACAACACGAACGCAAACGACGAGCTGAGGGTACAGTCCATTCACACCACAAGGTGACAATGCAAACTCTCTTACCTCACAGAGACGTTATCATGAAGTCCGATTCCAGCAAAAAGGAACTCATTGATCAGCTGTGTACAAATATAAGATCTGTAAATGTCACAATGGTTGGAAAGGAGCAATGCTTGTTTGGACATGAAGAGGCTGATGTAAACATAATCTCGTACACCAATCTACTCGTAGAGCAAGGCAAAAGGAACATCCAAGTCAATGCCGATGACAATGACATTTTTGTTCTCCTGGTGTATTTTGTATGGAAGTGGCAGATACCTGATGTCTCCATCCAGATGAAAAAGTTTGATGGCATGCTGATTGACATAAACACGTCTGTTGTTGAACTTGGAGATGCATGTGATAACCTGCTTGCTGCACATGCCTTGTCGGGCTGCGACACTGTCTCTTACCCATTCAAGAAGGGTAAAGCTTCTGCAATAACAGCTATAAAGAAGCACAGAGATCTCGACCTGCACTCATTTGCAGAACCAAACGCTGATCCTGAAACAGTCCTACGTTCTGGGAAACTCTTCATGTGTCTTCTCTACGGTAGCAAGAAAATAGTTGCTATGGCAGATTTGCGTCAAAAGACTTTCAGTAGCAAATCGACTATGCCACCGATCAAAACACTTCCAGCGACAGAGCTAGCGCTCGAGTGCCATATCCTTCGGGCGCACCTTCAATGCATTCTTTGGAAAGCAGCAGATAAGAAAGATCCACCCAACCGGGATTTCACCAAGTTCGGATGGCATGTGGACAATGGAGTTCTGCAACCTGAAACTGGAATCGAAATCTCATGTGCTCCAGAACTCATGAAAATGATTGCATGTGGTAGTGCTTCAGACAGACCTTGTGCCAGAGTCTCGTGCAGCTGCAAGTCAGCTGGACTAGCCTGTACATCATCCTGTAAATATTCAGATTCTGAAGTCAGTTGTCAAAATTAGTTCACAATAGTGGTTGCTGATGGCCACTCTTCAGAAAGTTACTGTAGTGCAGATGAAGCAGATTATATAAGATCTGCTATTTAATTATTCGTGGACTATCTCTATGATAATTTGCATTATTAACAGCTGCAAATGTTTTTGCATTTAGTTGTGCATTGTCACCATTGATAATGAATGTAATTGATTGTTTTGCAAGAAAATAACCCTATTTAAGGCAAAATAATTTTTCTGTTCAAACTGGTTCAATATTATAATGTTTTATATGAATATTTGGTGGCCATCTTGGATTTATACACGGTAATAAGTGTTCCAAATATTATTTTATTGCCTTAATCGGATTCCTAGTACCCCAAAACATAGGTTGCAGCCTCAAAATTATCTTTATATCAAAACTGGTTCAAAAGTTACAATGTTTTATGCAAAAAATTCTCAAGTTTTGGCAGCAATCTTGGAATTATATAGGGTAAGAAGTGTTCCAAACAGTAATTCATTGCTTTAATTGGATTCCTCATACCACAAAACATAGGTTTAGGCGTCAAAATCACCTTTCTATCTGAACCAGTTACAAATTTAAGACGTTTTACGCAATATATGCAAATATTTTGGCAGCCATCTTGGATTTATGCAAATTAAATGTTTTCTATACACTTATATTTGTTTGGAATTAATTCCACATATCTCCTTACCCTAAATATATGAGGAAATTTATTATCTTGTGGTGTTTACATAATAAATAATGATATTTTCAAAATCTGTGATTTTCGGTGGCGGCCATCTTGAATTTTGGCTATATAAAAAAAAGCTCAATGATGCCAGAGTGGCATCATGCAGTTTCTGTCTCAGGATACCCCAATAAGCCCCAAAAAACAATAAAACATTGTAATCCAGATATTGCAAGGTTCCGACCCTCTGCCTCCTGACTAATAATATAAAAGCGTAGATTTAAAAAAGAAATATGGAAAAACTGGTTCACAAATAGGGTGGTCAATGATTGGAATGGACTCAGTAGACAAATAGTTAGAGCGGAGTCATTATATTATAGGGAGCTTTATAAGGAGGCTAGATAATTTCATGGATGGGGATGAAAGGTGGATGTAGGTAGTATTAATTAACAGGAACTACCTCGTGTAGGTCTCGCGGCCTCTTGTAGCTTCCTTATTTTCTTATGTTCTTCTTATGTTCTTCTTATGCCTGCCTTACGTACTTACCAAACAGGAAGGGCCTCACTGGAAACCTTTCGGAAGAGCAGTGAATAATATATATATATATATATATATATATATATATATATATATATATATATATATATATATATATATATATATATATATATATATATATATATATATATATATATATATATATATATATATATATAGTTGTTGTTGTTGTTGTTGTTTTACATCGCAAAGGACTGGCCAAGGGCACAAAAAAATGGGTAACACAAAGCCCGCTCAGTTGCCAGTCCCTATAAAGAAGACAGTAAGAGAATAATATAAAAAAGAGAGGTGAGCCAATTTAGTTCGGGAGGTGTCTTGTTACTCTTTTTTTGAAAGATTTAAGTCAAAGGAAAATGGAAAAATAGAAACAGGAAGAGATTTCCAGAGTTTACCAGTGAAATGGATGAAAGGGTAAAGATACTGATTAACTCTTGCATTAAGAAGATGGACATAATAGGGATGAGAATGAGTAGAAAGTCTTGTGCAGCGAGGCCGCGGGACGGGGGGAGGCATACAGTTAGCAAGTTCAGAAGAGCAGTGAGCATGCAAATAACGGTAGAAGAGAGCAAGAGAAGCAACATTGCGGCGGTGATTTAAAGATTGAAGACAGTCAGTCAGAGGAGGGGAGTTGATGAGACGAAAAGCTTTGACTCAACCCTGTTTAGGAGAGCTGTATGAGTGGATCCTCCCCAAACATGTGAGACATACTCCATACATGGGCGGATAAGGCCCCTGTAGAGAGCAAGCAAAAGGGAGGTAGGAAAAAAAGGACGCAGACGCCACAGGACACCTAACTTCTTAGAAGCTGTTTTAGCAAGAGATGAGATGTGAGAGTTCCAGTTCAGATTTTTAGTAAAGGTTAGTCCTAGAATGTTCATTGTAGAAGAAGGAGACAGTTGAGTGTCATTGAAGAAGAGGGGATAGTTATCTGGTAGGTTTTGTCGAGTAGATAGGTGAAGAAATTGGGTTTTTGAGGCATTGAACAAAACAAGGTTTGCTTTGCCCCAATCAGAAATTATAGAAAGATCAGAAGTTAGGCGCTCGGTGGCATCTCTCCGTAAATCACTTAGTTCCTGTTGAGTTGGACGTCTAATAAACGACGTTGAAAAATGCAGGGTAGAATCATCAGCGTAGGAGTGGATAGGGCTTTGAGTTAGACTTAGAAGATCATTAATGAATAATAGAAAGAGAGTATAGGTGGGAAGAGGGAAGAAGGTAAGAGGGAATAGGTGGGGGGTGATGGATAATGGGTGAGTGAATGGGTGTGTGGTGATGGGTAATGGGTGAGTGAATGGATGGGGGGTGATGGGTAATGGGTGAGTGAATGGGTGGGGGGTGATGGGTAATGGGTGAGTGAATGGGTTGGGGGTGATGTGAATGGATTGGCGTTAATACATACATTTCTACATACATGATTTCAGGAAAGTTAGAAGGGGCTATATGGAGAGTGATGGCCCACCAAAAGCCCTCCGCAGGAGCTAGCTAAAAAGTCCGCCCGGAGGGCGGCTTTGCGGCTAGTCTATAATAATAAAAGCGAAAGTGTGTCTGTCTGTCTGTCTGTCTGTGTGTGTGTGTGTGTGTGTGTGTGTGTGTGGTATAGGTTCCGCCCCCCGTGGCGCAAACACCTCATATGGCACATTTTTGGAATCAGGTTGACCAGGGGAAGGTCATAAGCCCCCTTATGAGATGATCCGATCACTTTTTTTTTTTTTTTTTTTTTTAGCAGCCTATTAGCGAGAATTGTGAAAACAAAAGTGGGTTGCGAGAATTGAGGAAGCCTTGATGTAGGGTGATGGGTAATGGGTGAGTGAATGGGTGGGGTGATGGGTAATGGGTGTGGGGTGAGTGAATGGGTTGGGGGTGATGGGTGATGGGTGAGGGAGTAGGTGGGGGGTGATGGGTAATGGGTGAGTGAATGGGTGTGTGGTGATGGGTAATGGGTGAGTGAATGGGTGGGGGGTGATGGGTAATGGGTGAGTGAATGGGTGTGTGGTGATGGGTAATGGGTGAGTGAATGGGTGGGGGGTGATGGGTAATGGGTGAGTGAATGGGTGTGTGGTGATGGGTAATGGGTGAGTGAATGGGTGGGGGGTGAGTGAATGGGTGGGGGGTGATGGGTAATGGGTGTGTGGTGATGGGTAATGGGTGAGTGAATGGGTGGGGGGTGATGGGTAATGGGTGAGTGAATGGGTGGGGGTGATGGGTAATGGGTGAGTGAATGGGTGGGGGGTGATGGGTAATGGGTGAGTGAATGGGTTGGGGGTGATGGGTAATGGGTGAGTGAATGGATGTGTGGTGATGGGTAATGGGTGAGTGAATGGGTGGGGGGTGATGGGTAATGGGTGAGTGAATGGGTGGGGGGTGATGGGTAATGGGTGGGGGGTGATGGGTAATGGGTGAGTGAATGGGTGGGGGGTGATGGGTAATGGGTGAGTGAATGGGTGGGGGGTGATGGGTAATGGGTGAGTGAATGGGTGTGTGGTGATGGGTAATGGGTGAGTGGATGGGTGGGGGGTAATGGGTGAGTAAATGGGTGGGGGGTGATGGGTAATGGGTGAGTGAATGGGTGGGGGGTGATGGGTAATGGGTGAGTGAATGGGTGGGGGGAATACATACATTTCTACATCCATGATTTCAGGAAAGTTAGAAGGGGCTATCTGGAGAGTCCATGTTTGGTGGGCCTTCGGCCCACCAAACATAGGTGGTGGGCCGAAGGCCCACCAATAGCCCTCCGCAGCAGCTAGCCAAAAAGTCCGCCCGGAGGGCGGCTTTGCGGCTAGTATACTATAAAAATGAAAATTTATATCACGCCCTTGTTAAGGGTATATTTGTGTCGTGAAATATGTTCTGTAAAGTGTAAACACGCACTAAAATGTCGAGTGTATGGAAGGGTAAGTTTGAATGATTAGTTTATCAGATTTTATGTTTAACTCTTGTTTTTTTGCTGATTATAGGAAACCAGACAATAATGACGGTTTTGTTTAGTATAAAAGTATAAGAACATAAGAAAATAAGCAAGCTACATGAGGCCGTAACACCTACACGTGGTAGTTCCTGTTACTTAACACTATATACCTACATCCAACTTGCATCCCCATCCCTAAAACTGTCTGCCTCCTATCCCTATTATCTCCTATCCCACACTATTGACTCGATCGCACTAACCACCTGACGAATGAGTCCATTCCAATCATTTACCACCCTATTTGTGAACCAGCTTCTCCCTATATATACATATTCCTTTTGAGTGCAGCAATTTTTCCATAGCTACCTGCACCTAACAGAAAGCATATTTTGTCTACGAAATCTTTTAAGCTTAAAAAAACCCGAGAGAGAGAGAGAGAGAGAGAGAGAGAGAGAGAGAGAGAGAGAGAGAGAGAGAGAGAGAGAGAGAGAGAGAGAGAGAGAGAGAGAGAGAGAGAGAGAGAGAGAGAGAGAGAGAGAGGAGAGAGAGAGAGAGAGAGAGAGAGAGAGAGAGAGAGAGAGAGAGAGAGAGAGAGAGAGAGAATCACATGATACACAAAGTGATAATAATGTTTTTGATACTGATACCACGTTAACAAACAGCTTATCAGGAGGTAGGTCGTGAGTGACAAACTTTACAAAGTGCCCTTCACACCTCCCTATCAACACCTCTACCAACACCAACACCATGAATCACCGGCAGGTGATTCATGGAAAGGGCGTGATATTTGTCAGGCTCGCGGTGGGACTATCAGTATCAGTATCAGTATATCAGTTCATTTGTTAATTTTGTTTGCTTAGGCATTAATTTGTTTGTTTATTGTAATATTTTTTTGTACGGCCATTTTCTCCTTTTCATTTTTACTTTTTAAGATTTTATTTTCCTGAGCTACTACTACTACTACTACTACTACTACTACTACTACTACTACTACTACTACTACTACTACTATTTCTACCATCAAAAATTTACTTTTCAAAATTGCTTTTCCTACTATTATACTACTACTATTACTATTACTACTACTACTACTACTACTACTACTATTTCTACCATCAAAAATTTACTTTTCAAAATTGCTTTTCCTACTATTATACTACTACTATTACTATTACTACTACTACTACTACTACTACTACTTTGGGGAGGCGGTAGCGGAGTGGTTAGCGTCTCCGACTAGCGTTCTCGGTGACCCGAGTTCGATCCCCGAAGAAACCCAAAACCTTTCTGCATCGTCGAGTGGCCTAAGAACACCCACATGCCCTGCCCATTAACTCTACCTTGGATTGCGAGTGCATCGGAGGACACAGGGGGGCGGCATGAGCCTCTAATCACAGGCATCACTATAAGAATCCTGCTTGCGCCACCACAGGCGAGGACCAACCATCAGAGCCCTCAAGTGAACCTCCAGAGCCTACCATCCGAACCCTGGGTTACCACTGCCTACATACGCTATAGGCACATATGTAAAAAAAAAAAAAAAAAAAAAAAAAAAAAAAACTACTATCACCACTACCACTAGTATATATGCCTACCACTGCTATGACCGCCCCACTAACTACACCACCACTACTACTACTATTGGGCCATATTCAAGAAATTTTCTCGATGTGTTGCGTCGCGGGACGGTATACAAGAATCAACAGAGGTAGCGCAACGGGTGGAGATTTGAGTCAGATGATTCGCGACAACATGCAGATCCCACCTTCATCTCGCTGTGCACTTATTCCATCCTATTTCTTCCCAGACCATTACAGGTGAGTTTTCAACACAACCGAGAGTAACATGCATACCTTGTGAATGCACACGTGTCATAATTAAGGTAAAATTAGGTGCAGGAGGCCTTATATTGCTGTGAGAAGTGGTGACGAGGGAGAGCGGCTGTGGCATGGGACGGGATGTACGTACATCCCTGGGACGGGATGTACGCACAAGCTCACTCAGGTCCATTTTTTCTTCCTCAATGCCTCAGATAAGTGGCGAACACTAACAAAGCTATTATTTTAATGGCAGAAATGATAAATTAGGCTAGTAAAAAGAATTAGATAGGTGTAAAACAGTCAAAATACTGATGCCGCCTTGAACTCGCTTGTGTTGGTACGCCTGCTTTTGCAGCCACCGCTTGTGTTGGTACGACTGTCAAATATCCACCAGTCGGGCATTTCTTGTAGATGCCACCGGTGGAGCTACGACTGTGGGGAATCTCCACCTGCCGGGATTTGACGAGCATTCTTGAATATAGCCCTAAATCACCACCACCACCACCACTACTACTACTATTATCACCACCACCACCACTACTACTACTATTATCACCACCACCACCACTACTACTACTAATCTACTATTATCACCACCACCACCACTACTACTACTATTACTACCCCTTCTACTTCCTTCTAGTTTGGACCTTGTAGGATTATATTGTCGTTTGGATCCGAGCTAAAGAGTGAGAAAGAAAAGAGAAAATATTAACAGAGGCTCAGCGTAAATTTAATGTTTGTAAAAAGTTAAACAAAACAAGGGAAACGTCATATAACTTATAGTTAGTACAAGCAACAACCATTATAGTCTGGCAGCCACATGAGCATGGGGTGACTTGATTGATATAGTTTTTTTCTCACTTGATTCTGAGGCCTAAGGTATCCCATAAACATAAACTGGCTGATAAATTGAGCCTACCCTTGAGCATTTCTCAGAATTTAAGATTTCCGCCAAGATGGCCGCCGGAGCCTGATATTTGCTGTGAAATAGGTAGTTCATGAACCCCTTGACCGATTTCAATGATCTTTGGGTTGATTTATAGGTTTTTAATGATGCCCGACTCATTAGATACACTTTTGAAACCCTATGAGGTCATGTTCAAGGACAAATAACCAGGTAAAGGGTATTTTCTTTCCCATAATTGCAGAAAATTCATATATAAGGCTGTCTCTGCAATTCATGTTATGATCATTTGTTTCTTTATACAATTTAAGAGTATATGCTGCATGTTGAATAAGATAAAGGGTGGTGCAAAGTCAGTTTAGGCAATACAATATTTTGCTAGGTGCTGGTTGTGAGCAATAGTTAAGCTAAAGGAACAAACACACCGAAATCAATTATGTTTCATTTCAAGACGTCAACAAAAGATTGAAGATTCAATACACATAGACTCTAATTTATATGAGATTGTTCAGGGTATATTCGAGTTCAGCAGATGATCCAGTTTTGTTTTTACAGGTGACACCTCTTTTGCACACACAGAAGAGGGTACACATAAGGCCTTGAAACTTGCATCTACACCTATTCGTGGCACAGGGGTTGAGACTGTCGCACCCACATTTTATCACTTTTAGTAGCTCCTTTGGTGCCAAGGGGGTATCAGCAGGGACGATTGTGGTGATAAGCATTGTACTGCCCTCAAAACGTGTCCAGCTGTGGTCTACAGGGTCAAGAGAAGGTGGATGAGGTTCAAGGGCATTATACCACACAGCAAGCTGGTAGTGTGCTCGGTGGGCATTTTGGCGAAATGCTTCAGAGGTTGGGAGAAGTGAGCAGAGCTTAGGGGGCTCGAAGGTACCCTTTCTCATCTTAGTCTTCCATGCCTCCACTCTAGCTTCTGTCAGGATATTCTTGCCATTTAGATTGTAGCATGCAAGTGTGAATTGAGCAGCCTCCTCAATCATATGATGGTAGGAGACCGCCGGCAGTGTTGCATCTCCCATGAAGTGAAATGAGACAAAACCTGCAACACAAGATGCAGTATATTGTTGTTATTAACATTATGAGTAATGCAGATATTCTATGGTTATCACATTATTGTTCCCCAATATCAAACCCAATATCATCTCACCTTCTCGCAGAACCTTGAGAACCTTTTTCTTGCTAATCCCAAAGTAGGATGCCACAGTGTCCCACTGAGGGCATGTGCGGCAAGCAGCCCGGGGATGATTGACATGTGTGTTTGTACAGTGAGATCAATATCAATGACACCACGATGGCGCTGAGGCCACTCTATGTAGATGGGACCACTACCAAGACAGCCACCATGCTTGAAATGGACCAACAGCACAAAAACGTCTGTATCATCAGCGACGATGACACGAGCACCATTGTTAATCACTTCACGACTTGCAACCTAGTAATGAACAATGATAATCATGAAAAGGTATCTTTAGAACACGTACCACTAATAATGGTACTAATAATAGTTACTATCCACGATTATATTGTAATGCCAGGATTTTTGATATGTGTAATGTCTTAAGAACAATATTATTTTTTATTCTTGGCTTGGTGAGCATATGTACAGGTGGGTAAATAGTAAGTTTTTTTATTCCTTGTAACAGATCTTTCATTTTTTTTCGCTCCTTCCCCTCCTTCCTTTCTCATCCATCATTCGTTCCCCCCCCCCCCCCCCCCGTAAAACCAACTCAAGCCAGTTATCTCTGCGAACATTTAAATTCGCAGGATTTGTTTTCTCATAAAACAAATGACAACGAAATTCAAGAACAACGTTAATCTATGAATCAACAACATTCAATTCATAGGGTAATTTGAGAATTCAGAGCAAAGACCTTCCGGAAGCCCAGGACCGTAAGACCTGGGACCGGGACCGGAAGTAAGTGTCTGCAATAACGCTAAAATTATACTCGTCTTTTTACCCGCAGAAGTTTCTAGAAGCACTCTTTCCCTGGGAAAATAGTGCGATAGCTTAATTCGGTTTGAGTTAATAACGAGACTTAAATTGCTCTTTTCCTTCGAAATTTTCATCATCGATTGACAGACTTTATTACACTATTGTTCATAAAGTATTCCTTTTACCTTCATAATCTCACTCGGTTAGTAATCATTCCATGTCGATATTATTAAGTCATGAAATGTATCTTGCGAACACTTGCTTTTTTTCCCGCGCGGGAGGGCCACACACGCCACACCAAGCCGTTAACCCTCACTCTGTTCCCGACTCTCCTACCCTCATGTTGTTGTATAGTTTTTCTCCTCCTCGTTAGGAATCCATTCCCTATATAAGAACATTCACTTGTCTATTAATATACTCGTGTATCTTTCCTTGTCGTGTTAACTGAGACTCTGTTCCCGACTCTCCTACCCTCAGGCGAAACCTGCTACAACCTTTTTATCCCTGCCACATGGTGTACACACACATACACCTCTCTTACATCCCCCCCCCCCATTCTTCGTCAATCTTTCTGTGATGTATTTTTTTTTTTTTGGGTTATATAGGAAGGAAATAGGAGCGCGATCGCCAGAAATGTGTTAAATAGTTTCGTAGTGTATAGAGAAAACACGTCGAGATGTGTATTTGTCAGTGCATACCCATGTGAATCAGAAAATATACTGGAGGAAAGGGTGTGACCTACAGTGTCCACTCGTGTCAGTTGGGAACTTTTCTCATAGGAAACGAAGGTGATCTGAATGATCTCTCGAGTGTACGAGTCGTTCCCGACTATAAAATAAGTCTCTTACAAACATGTCAAGGAAATTAGTATATTGATCTACATGCAATACACCCTCAATAATTCTTCAATGTTCCATTAACATATAGCGTCAACTTTCGTGTAGACGAGTGTTTGGGGTTAATAAACATAGTTTTTGAGGCAAGTGATTCTTATGTAGTTAATCAACCCAGGTGACATGCAAAGTGTGTTGAGGAAATACTTACTTACAGTCCTCCGAACTGAATTATGGGTTAACTCGGTAAAATATTCATGTGAAATATAAAATCCACGTTACTCTCTTGTCGATAAATATTAACATTCTGTTCAAGAGTTAGACTTTAAGGATAAATCTTGAACTGGTGGCAGCATACTTATAATATAATTATTCATTTCTTGTTGTCGTAATACGGCTGGATTTCATTGGAGGAGAAAATTAATCATCATCTCCAGACCACAGTTTATGGCAACACAATATCATTAGTTTATAATGGATCTACCTGCTGGAGGATGATGGTGTCAGCCTCTTCTTTGGTCGTCTCAAGATCCCTACGTCTGATTACAGTTCCACCTGGCAACTCGAAGGGAACATCTTCTGGGCCAGTGAGAATCAGTGAGTGTGTGACTTCATCATCTTTGTGGTCTATCAGGTATTTAATGATAAAGTTGATGATCTGGACCTTGTTTGATGTGACAGTGAATATGACCTTTGCAGCAGGAAGTCGTGAAGTTGGCATTAGTTTGAAGACCTTGGTCACTCCTCTATTTCGCTCATTCCTTGTTACCTCCTTAGTGCTGCCACTAATGTACCGGTCAAATATGAGGTATACATCTGCCGACTCTTGGTAATGACGAATATATGACCAGAATGCATCGATGTAGTCCTGAACTAGAGTATTGGAGGCACTGGGCCAAGGAACCACCCACAGTATTGCACAGCCATCGAGAAAGTTGGAATCTTTCATGACACATCGATGTGACCTCGCAATGGCCAAATCATTCTTTAGGTGTGACTTTTGTGTGGCTCTCATGTCACCATGATCATCAAACATGGAGGTGGCAACTGGTGAAAGTTCTGTCGCCAACATTGACTCTATGGAAGGTGATTCTTCCCGCTTGCTGGCATTCAGACTGAGAGCTAACATAAAAAACGCCAGTATCTATTACTTTCTGATCACCAATGTGAATTGACTTGCGACTGGCAGTCAAAGGCACAGTTACTCGTTTCAGTGGTTTGTAGAAATGATCTGGCAAGACTGTTTCAAATTCCTTCTGCTGCTTCATTCCCAACTCAAAGGCATCGTCGATGTTCACATTTTTGTTTAGAATAATCTCCCCTGCTGATCTCCCCTGCCTCCTCCTCCCCCTCCCCCTGCCTCCCCTCACTTCCCCTCCCCTCCCCTGCTGACTCCCCTGCAGTCTCATGTTGATGAGACTGGATGGAGGATGCTCATCAGGGTATAGAGGGTCGATGCAGATAGCAAGCTTTTGTCGAAGGGCTAATCGATCCTCTCTGTCGGCCTTGATACGTTCAGGTGCCTCCTCCTTATGGTTCATCTGAATCTCCTGAATATTCTCTCGCATCTCTTCTAGGCCTGGTGTGAGAACAGCAAAAATTGATGAAACTGTGTAAGGTATAATCAGGTATATAACTGGATGGTGGATACGAGCAAATCATATGTCTAGTATACTTGTAACTAACCTGATGTGAGTGAAATGCAGTCGTGATAAGAGTATGCAAAGGTCCTGATCGTTTCAGGCTGATTAGTGGAGCCGATGACACCATTTGGTCCATGACCCCGTTGCATCCATGTCGTCTCTATGCCCATGTCAGACCTGAGTAAAATCAGAGAATATATGTTAGTTTAATGTTGAATTCACTGACATTATAAATTAGAGAATTTGACCGATAAATTGACTAGCATTCCAATGTAATTTGTAATTAAATACTCACCATATCCATTCCATATGCCAGCTTTAAGATGAATAGTGTGCTCTCCCTTCTCAAACCGCTCTCGTATTTCATCAGGCAGACCCTCCATTTGACGTAGATAGTGGACGCCATATCGTGCATAATTTATATGACCTGCACTGAAGAAATGAGGGAGTGCTTCTTCGACTGTCTTGAGATGTAGAGGAAAGTCACTCTCACGCTCTGCACGTACGAACTTCATCATAATAAATGTGGGACGAATAATAGTATTGATCTAGAGCTTCGATGTGCGACTCCTCTCTGAAAGATAGTCCAAGTGGGCTTGAAGGGCATCCATTGATTGAATCTCATCATTTGACTGCAGTGTTCCTCGTAGCAGATCCTATGTCAGCATCCTCAAAGCCCGGAGATTTTGCGGAAACTTCTTTCCCGATAGCATCTTACTCACATCCGAGAATGCTGTCTCCAGTATCTCCACCAATCCATTATCTGCTGCATTAGCACCCACAGTTCCAATAAAACTCATCAGAAAGTGCATACCAGGAATGAATAGGGTGAACTGGTCAGGGTCATTCCACATTATCTGGCATGCGAGCTTGTAGAGTTGTTGGTCAGCGGTATATATGACCCAATATTGACCCCTGGCATTCGGGAGTCTCTCTGCTTTCATCATTGATGTGAGGATTGTAGAAGGGTTCGATGGTTTGGCATCTATTAGAGGCAGGTAGTTAACATGGGTCTTAGGCTTCGGAGATAGTCCCTGTCAACGGCTCGCACATGTGTTGAATCCGTTGAATTCAGGTGTTTTATTCTCGTCGTTGTTGATAAGCTGAAACAATAAACAGTACAATTATGAAACAATGGATAATGTATAGTTATCTTACAGCAGATATTGCAAAGCATAGAGCACCGACAAGATACCTACCAAAGATATCTTCAAATTACCTGGATAAATGTCTCCTGCTCGTTCATAAGACACTCTTTGCTTGTCAAAGAACTCATCACTGTAATTGGAGGGAATGCTGGTGGCAGAGGATTCGCTTCTCCAATGTATCAAGTCATCCTCCTCTTCATCGACATGGACTGGCTTCTTCATATCTTCCTTTGAGATACGAGTGAAAAATCCAGTTTCTGTGGTGTCATCTGCCTCAGAGAAACACTCTATCATGGCAAGTACATAGGTGGATACCTTCCCATTTGGGCTCGACAGGTCAGCATCGAAATCCATTGAGTCCAGCAGCTGTGACAGGGGCCCTCTCTTCTCTCTTCAATTTAGTGTACCTTGCTACTGCAGAAGACTTTTTATAACCTCGTACTTCATCATAAGAGCATGTGACCTTGAAATCAAAATGGTGCGTGATTAGCTTTTTGCGATGAATCAACACTCCTAGGGCGATTTGAAGGGGAGTTGCGTGACTCCTCAACACACTGGTGACCATGTTGCCTATGAGAATTAATGTCAAGGACTCAGCATCAAGCAAAGGCGACAGCTTTTGAAGTAGTAACTGCAGTGTATACGATACCGATTCACCAGCAATGGACTTCGAGATTCTTCGCTGGTAACGGTCTTTTAAGCATTCTATGATCCGTACTTCAGCCTTTATGGTTTTGACAATGATATCCAGTGCAGCATCAATGTCACTGTTGCTACACTTAAGCTTCATGTCAAGTCCAGAAGAATCTCAAGAGGTAACCATACTGTGTTTCATCTTGAGAAACTGAAGGACTTGACATGTGCTCATGAGTATGCGGTGGCAGTCTCAAATCGGTTTGATGTGCTCGGTGCTCTCAGGGATCCTGTATAACTGTGGGATACCTTCAAACGTGAAACTCTACAGGCTGCCAAGGAGTGCATTGGGGAGCGCCCGAGGTCAAGGCGTGGTTTTGTCTCGACGGAGACGCTGGAGAAAATCGAGGAGAGTCGCGCTGCCAGGCTGGCTGGGAACCGGGACCAGCACAGGGCTCTGTCACGCCGGACTAGAACCCTCCTGAGTAGAGACAAGGAGAGGTATGTCAGGAGTCTCGCTGAGGATATTGAGGGTCATTTGAACGCTAATGACCTCCGACCCGCCTACCGAGCCCTGAAGAAGCTTTGTTCCAAGTCTCCTTCTCGGGCGAGTTCTATTCGAAGAGCAGATGGGCGCCTCGTGTCGGACATGGATGGGCAGATGGCTCGTTGGGCTGAGTACTTTGGGCAGTTGTTCACGGTGGACCCTCCAACTGAGCAGCTTCACACCACTGGGTTACGGGCAGTGGATGCCGATCCTCCCATTGACGAAACCGCACCTTCTCTTGACGAAGTCAGAGAGGCTGTAGCAAAGTTGAAGGGTGGAAAGGCAGCTGGTGTTTGTAATATCAGTGCGGAGCTCCTCAAAGCTGGGGGTGAGGCCATTATCCGCGGGTTGCATGCTGTCCTGACTGCCGTGTGGCAATCAGGTACCATTCCTCCTGACTGGAAAAGGGGGCTGGTCGTCCCTATCTGGAAAGGGAAAGGGGACCGTCAGGACTGCAACAATTACCGCGGTATTACACTGCTCAGCGTACCAGGCAAGGTGCTTGCCCATCTATTGCTGACACGAATTCGCAGTCATCTGGTGAAGCATCAGAGACCTCAGCAGTCTGGGTTCACGCCTGGTAAGTCAACAACGGACCGTATTCTAACGCTTCGTGTCCTGGTGGAACGCCGACGTGAGTTTCGACAGGGGATACTTGCAGCCTATGTTGATCTCAAGAAGGCGTTTGACTCAGTGCATCGTGAGTCACTCTGGGATCTTCTGCGACTTCGAGGGATTCCTGCAAGGACTATTGGTTTGATAACTGGTCTGTATTCTGGGACTGAGAGTGCTGTGAAGTGTGGGGCAGGTGTATCCAGCTTCTTTCCTGTGAATACAGGAGTGAGGCAAGGATGCGTCCTTGCCCCATCACTTTTCAACGCTTGTATGGACTGGGTATTGGACAAGGTTGTAGATCAAAGTGATTGTGGAGCATCCGTCGGCAACACCAAGATCAGTGATCTTGTTTTTGCCGATGATGCAGTAATCTTTGCTGAGTCGCTGGAGGTCCTGGAGATGGCTCTCGAGGCGCTGCACGAGGAGGCAAAGCCTTTGGGACTTGAGGTCTCCTGGCTCAAGACCAAGGTCCAGGTGTTTGGAGACATACTAGATGAAGCAGTACAGTCTGTTCATGCGTGTGGCGAGGACATTGAGATCTTGGAAAGTTTTACATACCTTGGTAGCGCAGTCCATAATGACGGCGGGTCACGTCAAGAAGCCTTACGGCGGATTGGCATAGCCCACGGTGTTATGGACTCGCTCAGCGGGAGTATTTGGCGTTGTCGGTACCTGTGCAGGAGGACAAAGATCCGGATCTTCAAGTTGCTTGTGATCCCTGTCTTACTCTATGGTTGTGAGACATGGACACTAAATAGTGACTTGAAGAGACGAATCAATGCCTTTGGTAATAAGTGTCTTCGCAGAATCATGGGGTATCGCTGGGATGATTACGTGTCAAATCAGCAATTGCACCGTGAGACTGAATCGATGCCTATTACCTGCATAGTCCGTCAGCGCCAACTTCGGCTATATGGCCATGTGGCACGCTACCCTGAAACCGATCCTTCCCATCGGGTTGTATCTGTAAGAGACAATCCGGCGTGGAGGAGGCCAAGGGGGCGCCCACAAGGCTCGTGGCTGGGGCAAGTTGATGTTTCCTGTCGAGAGTTGCTTGGTATGGGAAAGGAGCCTGCATGGAAACTCGCACGTGGTGATCCCCGGGAGTGGCGTCGTAGGGTGGGCGAGGCGACGCGCCCCCCGGTCGTATGCCCCCAATGATTGATTGATTGATCAATGTCATACTCCTCTTCTTCATCTCTCGTTACCTTCAGGGTTGCCCGTGCATTGTCTCAGAACATGACGATCTTGCGGTCACCTTCAGCAGAAAGAATTACGAGATCATCAACGTTGTGAGATATCATCTTCAACAAATCAGCTCATTTGATGGAACTGCCTACAATCTCTAAGAATCGTCCCTGTAGCTCAACTGAATCCCACATTTTGGTGCGATCAGCTCGCATCTCTGTGATGAGTTGCCTCAATCCTGCTGATTGTGGGGTCTCATTGATGTCTTCATCATGCTGTGACTTGCTCCCGCCTGGAGGACACCTATCACTGAAGAATCTGCTTAAACAGTCCTTGTGGTATCTTGCATCTGATGCATGCAAGTCACTAGGGGCACCTGTAACACGCAACACCACTGCCTCTGCCTACTGGTCAGCTCTGGTTTTACACTGGTTCAGAATTCTATCTTTGCTTTTTACTGGGTTGCCCTTGTCATCCACTTCATTTGTGTCCACCTCTTTCACCAGGTAGGCCGGCACCCATCGGTTTGGATTTTTTCTGTCTTTTTCTACAGCACAATGTTCACCACAATAAATACAGTGCTCTCTGAAATTGAAGATGGTAACATCTGAGCGTCTTATCCGCTTAACAGGCGGATGTTCAGCATCAAGTGGTTGAGAAGCAGATGGTACACATGTTAGATATGTTGAGATGCAATGCCTATGATAAAACACTTGAGCATTCTCATATAAGTCCAGTTGATCTGAAAGGTGGAGATGCAATGATTCCGCATACCGAATACTAGTATCAATGATATTGCACAATCTACCTACCAGGTTTAGTTTGTGACAGTTGTTGCTTGGCTGGACACTTGCCAAGGACAGACTTGAAGATGCACTCTTCATCCATTTGTTACTGATTGTTAATGTGTGAAAGAAGCGAAAAGAAACTTATGGTATAAGTATTGCTACTGCTACAGACTTCAGGGGTTACTTGAGTTTACATCTGCAATGACAATAATTGGATTTAGATAGACACAGGCGAAAAATCTTGAATAGTCTGCAGCATTTGTGTAGATGAAATACCCCGACTTTGCTAATTGACATGGAAATTGACCTCAAAGGGTCCTAGATGTATTTATAATGAGTCGGGCATCATTAAAAACCTATAAATCAACCCAAAGATCATTGGAATCGGTCAAGGGGTTCTTAAACTAGGTATTTCACAGTAAATATCAGGCTCCGGCGGCCATCTTGGCGGCAATCTTGAATTTTGTGAAATGCTCAAGGGTAGGCTCAATTTACCAGCTAGTTTATGTTTATGGGTTACCTTAGGCCTCAGAATCAAGTGAGAAAAAAACTATATCAATCAAGTCAGGATTCACCATAAAAATCAGCTTTGGCTGCCTGACTATTAGCTAATATCTCTCTCTCTCTCACTCTCTCTCTCTCTCTCTCTCTCTCTCTCTCTCTCTCTCTCTCTCTCTCTCTCTCTCTCTTCTCTCTCTCTTCTCTCTCTCTCTCTCTCTCTCTCTCTCTCTCTCTCTCTCTCTCTCTCTCTCTCTCTCTCTCTCTCTCTCTCTCTCTCTCTCTCTCTCTCTCTCTCTCTCTCTCTCTCTCTCTCTCTCTCTCTCTCTCTCTCTCTCTCTCTCTCTCTCTCTCTCTCTCTCTCTCTCTCTCTCTCTCTGTTTTATTGAATTCGCATCTGTGTATTAGAGAAAATATAACAATCGTTTATTTTGTCGTTATTATTATTATCTTAGCATTATATTATGTTATTATTCGTTATTTTTATTGTTATCTCATTGTTATTCCTGTTGATGTTATTATTGCAGTTATTTTCCTCCTTCAGCAGGTTACAGGTGAGTTAAGCAGGTGTTCCATAATTCCAGGTCATGTCAGAGATGTTTCAGGTACCAAGTTTATTATACATTTCAGGCACCACATGTTTCAGATACCAGGCTCATTATACATTTCAGGCACCTCATGTTTCAGATACCAGGCTCATTATACAATCCAGGTACCTCATGTTTCATATACAAGGCTCATTATACATTTCAGGCACCTCATGTTTCAGATACAAGGCTCATTATACATTTCAGGCACCTCATGTTTCAGATATCAAGCTCATTATACATTTCAGGCACCTCATGTTTCAGATATCAGGCTCATTATACATTTCAGGCATCTCATGTTTCAGATACCAGGCTCATTATCCAATTCAGGCACCTCGTGTTTCAGATACCAGGCTCATTATACATTTCAGGCACCTCATGTTTTAGATACCAGGCTCATTATACAATCCAGGTACCTCATGTTTCAGGTATACCCATGGCTCATTATACATTTCAGGTACCAAGCTCATTATACATTTCCACGGAACTTTGAGCTTATGTACGTAAGCCTATATGATTTTGTGTAGTCTATCTTGTGTGCCTTTTATTATCATTTTAGTTTTGGTACCCATAGTGTTATTATTAGTAGTAGTATTGTTATTGTTATCATTATTTTCATCTTCATTTTTGCTATTTGCATCACTACTACCAATATGATAGTTTTTTTCACTATTCTTCCAGTCTTCAGAAAGTCAGCGTATTGTCAGTTGTTGCAATGTAGTGTGATACATTTATATTTCCAGTGTCCGGCTGAGCAAGCCTGATGGAGTGGTCTGAGGAGGATGAGTGCGAGCACATGTCATGAAGAAAGGATGAAGAAATGACAGAAAAGTTACCACCAAAAGGAGGCAAAAACACCGGAGCGTGATGAAGAAAGGATGAAGAAAAGACAGAAAAGTTACCACCAAAAGGAGGCAAAAACACCGGAGCGTGATCAAGAATGGATGAAGAAAAACAGCTAAGCTCCCATAAAAAGGAAGAAAGACCATTCATTAGCATTTAGCAAAAATAACAAGACTATGTTGAGGATGGCAGGAAAACATCCCCCTCGAAAGGTAGCAATGAAGGACGGGCGACTCCTCGGGGCGCAGCTAGGAAGGCTCCTCCTCAACGTTGGAGGAAACGAGACTTTCGCCTGCGTCATTCGCCTGAAGAGGACTCGGCCATCCAAAGTATAGAAGTTATTGACAACACTCGTGTCACTACCCAAGTTTTCGAAGCGAACGCTCTCTGCTATCCTATTAATTAAAGAGCAGCAGCACCAGCAGCAGGGGAAGGGGAAGGGGAAGGTAGCCGAAGGTACCAACCTAGATGAAGGCAAGGCGGTCGTGACCCGTGATACATTCAAGGGTCGAAATGGAGGTAAGTCGTTGGTGGCCAAGACAATTCTAGACTACCTGGTGGCAGCCTCCCGGGTGGGTGGCGTGACAGAGCAAGACCTTCATAGGATACACAGGAAATGCGAGAAGAGCGATGGGCACCACTCTACTCTCCTCAAGATCGCCGCAAAATTTGCTGAGATGGTTCTGGAAGAAACTAGAATAGAGAAGAAGTACAAGCGTGGCCTGACCACCGTCAGGCCACGCTTGTACTTCTTGATGCAGGACGTGATGCTGCAAGGATGCGAGGATGTGGCCGCCGCGGTCCACATGGTCTCGGCCGCCTTCACACTGCCTTTTGAGAAAGAGGCCCTAAAGGCTATCAAGTCGGCCACCATGGGGATGTTGAAGGCTGCCTGCGTGAGTGAGATGTTGGAGAGGGCGTTAGTGCCCCATGCTGGTGGAGGGCTTCCTCAAAGAGTCTTTTACGTTGCCTACATGACCAATCAGGTTCTGCTGGTACTGTGCGGGCGACGTGCTGCCGACGACCCGCTGCACCTTGGCAACAAAGTGTTGATGACACCCGGCATCTTTGACAGAAATCTTTTGAACTCTGTGAGTCCATTCTGCAGCAGGCCTTGTACACAATTGAACAAAAATACAAGATGCCCCGACTGGAATGGCCTGGCAAACTCGACCACGACAACTTCTAAGAGGAAGACGAGTGCATGCTTGGGGAAGAACGCTCCCGCCTGCTGAGGAAAGGTGAAAAAACGTTATCGGATAAAATCGATATTTCCAACATTTTCCAGTTCCATCGCAACTTTCTGTATGAGAAGATGTGCTTTGCGTTCAGGACAGGCACCTGGGGGAAGGCAACAAGCACCATGAAGGTAGTGACACAAAACCTGGAGCACCTCAACTACCTGCAGTACCTGTCTCAGGTACGCACTGTTAACGGCGAGGTTAAAGTGCTGGACGGTCTAGGCTCGTTGCCCCATGAACTGCACACCAGCATCGTGCGATTCCTTTGCCACATGGAGACCCCCGAGAACGAGTATGTAGGTCTCACCGAGCACCTGGTCTTGGGAGCGACTGTATGCCGCCCTCTGGAGCCAGCACACGTGCACCAGGTATTGCAGACGCTGCCCGTGAAGGTATTTGCAGAGGATGAGTACTCCCCGCCGAACCAGTTGGGTAAAGTGTTTGTGGACGGCCGTTGGGTGGGCAACGACGAGGCTCCCGTGTGGCGGATCAAGGCGCGCCTGGTGGAGTATCGACTTAGCCACACTCTCCATCTTGGCGTCCTTCTAAGGAACCATAACCTTCATGTGGACACCTCGGGTGGCAGGCCGGTGCGGCCGCTCTTGGTGGTGCAGGATGGCGCTCTCACTCTTACCCCTGATGACTTGCCCGCCCTGAGTGAGCGCCGCCTGCTTTTAGATGGCCTGTAAAGGTAAGGTAAAGATGGGAGCATACGCTATGCTGCGCGTGGCATTCGGTGCTCATCTCCGTGGCATTAGCCCTTAAAACCTGTGGTGGGTGAAGACCCGTTACCCTGGGACACAGGGTTAGTCTAACACCCGGGTTACCACAGTTACCTTCCCCAGGTTACCCTAGGTACCCATATATCAACCCCGAAAGGAAGGGAGAATAGCTGGTCTCGGCTGGTCGCCAACTTGCCCTGGCCCGGATTCGAACCAGGGCCCGCAGATTTGTAGCCAGGCACGTTAGCCACTACACCAAGGAGGCAACCTGTGGAAGAAGGGAATCGTGGATTTCTTGGATCTACTGTAGAACAGCGAGGCGTTCATCGCCGTGACGCCGGCTGACCTGTGCCAGGAGAGAGTGAACCACTGCCAGCTTCAGGCACTGCTCAACCACGACATCGTGAGCGCCACTATACCCATAGGCAGCGCAAACCCCGCGTGAGGCGTCTCGGCTCGTGCAAAATGCAGAAGCAGGCCATTAGGCGGCCAGTGGTGTCTGAGCTGCTCGCTCACCGGGGCATGTACTCGGTGCTAAGGACTCCTGAAATACCCCTCGCTATGCCACATTTCATTTCACTTCTGCCCAACTCCAGGTTCATGTACTCGGGTCAGTCCGCTCTCACCGTCGTAATGGCCGTGCGGGGCCTCAACCAGGAGGACGGCCTCGTGTTCAGCCAGGGTGCCATTGGCCGAGGCCTCTTCACCAGCCTCCACTTCCACTCCTACCGCAAGTATGACCCGCGTCTCGGAGCTGACGTGACTGCCTGTGTCGTCGTGTCGGGCAAGAAGGCTGTTGGCCGGTGAGACGTGGTCATCACATGTAAGGACGAGCGCCGTAAGGGGGTAACGTCGGGTGAAGGGAAATGATGGCCCCAGCGAGGTGATTCGCAGCCTTCTAGAAGTTCGTACGTGACGGACGAGTATTGTACAGGTGAGACGGGGCGTGAGGAGAAGGCCTGAGGTGAGTGATACGTTGCCACACTCAATGCCAGAGGGCGTCCACATGTGGGTATCCCCTGCCTGAACCGCGAGCTTGCCCAAGCTGGACCTACGTACGCACAACCAGAACGTCTTTACAGCCAGCACAGCTTCCTCGACCGAACAGACAGTCACTCCTTTGTGGAGCATGCCAATACCCCTTGTCCGCTCACCTTGGCTTTTCCTGCCTGGACGCCACCCGGCTCGACTGGGACCTGCGGTGGCAGTGTCATATAATACTGAGGCGAGTGTTGGGAATGTAGTCATTTGCCCACAAGACATTTGGCGTCCCAAGTCATAAAAAACACAAGTTCATCTTGTCCCCTTGTCCAACTTGTCCTCCTAGGACAAACACGTGACAAACCGTCTTCAAGTGTTCCCTTCTCAAGCCGCTTGACCGCAAGTTTATCAATAAAATGGTCACGTCAGAGTGAGAGAGAGAGAGTGAGGAGAGAGAGGGGAGAAGGAGAGAGAGAGAGAGAGAGAGAGAGAGAGAGAGAGAAGAGAGAGGAGAGAGAGGGGGAGAGGAGAGAGAGAGAGGAGAGAGAGAATACGAGAGAATAAAAGAGAATGTGAGAGGGAAAATGGGAAAAGGATGAGAGAAGACATAATAATGAGAATGATGTGAGAGAAAAAAAAATGAATGGGAGATTAATAATTAGGGTTACTTAATAAGATAGACAATGAATAGAGAGAGAGAGAGAGAGAGAGGAGAGGTAGAGAGAGAGAGAGAGAGAGAGAGAGAGAGGAGAGGAGAGAGAGAGAGAGAGAGACGATTAGAGCGAATACTTTTTCGGCGGAGGGACGATTAGAGCGAATACTTTTTCGAGCTGGAGGACGATTAGATCGGAATGCTTTTATTCGAGCGGAGGACGTTTAGTACCGAATACTTTTTCGAGCGGGAGGCGGATTAAAAAAGCGAATACTTTTTCCGAGAGCGGAGGACGATTAGAGCGAATCTTTTGGGGGGGGCGAGGCGGAGGACGATTAGAGCGAATACTTTTTTCGAGCGGTCGGACGATTAAGCGAATACTTTTTCGAGCGGAGGACGATATAGATCGAATACTTTTTTCGTAGCGGACATGACGATTAGATCGGAATACTTTTTTTCGAGCGGAGGACGGATGAGAGCGAATACTTTTCGAGCGAGGACGATTAAAGTGCGAATACTTTTTTCGAGCGAGGAACGATTAAAGCAATACTTTTTCGAGCGGGGACGATTAGAGCGAAATACTTTTTTCGAGGCGAGGACGTTAGAGCGAATACTTTTTCGAGCGTAGGACGATTAGAGCAATACTTTGTTTTCGAGCGGAGGACGATTTAGAGCGAATCTTTTTCGAGCGGAGGACGATTCGAGCGAATTACTTTTTTCGCGCCGGAGGACGATTCGAGCGAATACCTTTTTTCCGCGCGGAAAGGGGAAAAACGATTCGGAGCGAACTACTTTTTTCGAGCGGAGGACGATCGAGCGATACTTTTTTCGAGTCGGAAGGACGATTCGAGCGAATACTTTTTCGCGGCGGAGGACGTATATAAGCTAAAACTTTTTTCGAGCGGAGGACGATTCGAGCGAAACTTTTCGAGCGGAGGACGATTTAGGGCGAATACTTTTTCGAGCGGAGGACCAAAATTTATAGTTTGCCTTAGTTTGCCTACGGAAATTTGCCCTAAGTATAAATTGTGTGTAGCTTTTTTACATAATATAACGATTACTTTATTACTTTAAATTTTTACCCTGTTCACCTTTGTAACAATTTTTAGTATAATTAATTTATAAATTATTTTAAGCCTGATGATCCAAGTGTCCCTTTGGCGAAATCGTTGCACGCGTAAAATATAAGAACCCCAAGAATGACGAGTGTCTTTTGCCACCCTGAAAAATACAGTAATATATATAATTATATATAAATATATTATAAATTAATTAAATATATATATATATATATAAATATATTTTATAAATTATATATATATATATATTTATAATAATATTTATATATATATACATTAATATATATCTATATAAACGATTGTATATATATTTATATATTATAATTTATTATATATATATATCTATTATATATATATATCTAGATATATATATATATCTATTATATATATATATATATATATATATATATATATATATATATATTTTATTAAATATATAATCTTTATAAAATATATATACAATTATATGTATATATATATATATATATATATATCAATCTATTTATTAAATATATAAAATATATATATATTATATATATATATATATATAAATATTAAATTATATAATATATATAAAATCTATACAATTATATATATATTATATATATATATATATAATATAAATATATTTAATAAATATATATTATATATATGATATATATTATATAATATATATATATTAATATATATATATATATATATTAGATTATATATTATAATTATATTATATATATTATTAATATTTATATTTATATATATAATATATATATATATTTATCTATATATATTTATATATATATAATATATTAACATATATATATTATTTATATTATAATATATAGACATAAAATATAATTACAATTCTATATATATAATATATATATACTATATTTATAAATATATATATATATATATATTAATATATATTTATAATAAATATATTTATAATTATATTATATATATTATATAATTATTTATTATATATATACATATATATATATTATATATATATATAATAATATAAATATAATATATAAATATAATTAGATATTTATAATTTTATAAATTATAAATATAAATATATTATATATATATGGATATATATATATTATATATATATATATATATTTTATATATATATATATATATATATATATATATATATATATATATATAATATTATATATATATAATACATATATATATATTATATATTAGATTTATAATTATAATTATATATATATATATATTTTAATTTTAATATTTATATATATAATAATATATATATATATATATATATATATATATATATATTAATATATATATATATATATATATATATAATAATATATATATATATAATATATATATTATATATATATATTTATGGTTGTGGGTGGGTGGGCCTGTGTGTGTGTGGTGTGGGTGTGGGTGTAGGTGTGTGTGTTATGTGGGTGTGGGTGTGAGTGTGGGTGTGGGTGTGTGTGTGTGGTTGTGGGTTTGGGTGTGTTTTGTGTGGGTGTTGGGTGTGGGTGTGAGTGTGTGAGTGTGGTGTGGGTGTGTGTGTGTGTGTTGTGTGTTGTGTGTTTGTGTTGGATGTGGGTGTGATGTGGGTGTGGGTGAGCGTGTATGTGTTGTGGTGTGTGTAAGATGAGATGGAGGGAAGGGGGGAGGGGGGTAATACGAAGAAATGTCAGGTCTACACTGGTGGTCATGTCATTGATAGTTCTCTCATCCCCACGTCTTTTACACACACACACCACACACAACACACACACACACACACCACCCACACATACACACACACACAACACACACACACACACACAAGCACACAGACACACACACACACACTGTGTGTGTTCACTGTGTCATGTGTCACTTGTGTTGGCGGGGGGGGGGGGCCTCGATCCCTCGGGCGGAGCGGAGATAGATTAGGCGGTCTTCTTAAAACCCGACCCCTGGCCACCCATCAGTGAAAGGGTACCAGGTGTTACCTGGGGGTTGTGAACCCGCCTCCTGTGGAGATGGTCTTCCCCCAACACTAAACACGAGGATGAATATAAGAATGTTGATATGGAGACGGGGCCATACGAGTTTGCTCAGGCTCTGTCAAAATACAGCTAGTATGAATACAACTAGATGAAATATTCACACACCTATTAGGAGGGAGGGAAGGAAAGTGTTGATATGAAGTTATGGTTTGTGGTGTGCATAGATGACAAACAATAATAAGATATAGTATAACCAAACTCTAAAATAAATGTTATTATGATTAAGGTAGTAATGGTCACTGTGATATAAATGTTATCATCATTAATATCATTATGAATATAATTATTATATATTACTATTTTTATCATCATTACATTATAATTATCATTCTCGAAATAATGAACATTATAATTGGTATTGAACATGATAATGATATCAATAATTGAAATGATAAGGATATAACAAAATACATAAAATCAGAGAGCGAGAGAGAATATATTTTAGAAAGTGGTTGTACGTATAGTGCTGGTACCGAGGAGGTAGACAGAAGGACAGGATGAGAGGCTGGAATGTTCTTTAATCGTCCTGCTAATCCTGTCCTCCCAGAGTCCTTTTGCAAACCGGTCAACTCTCTCTCTCTCTCTCTCTCTCTCCCTCTCCCTCTCCCTCTCATCGGTCTCCTCTCTCTCTCCTCTCGCTCCATCTCTCCTCTCTCTCTCTACTCTCTCTCTCATCTCTCTCTCTCCTCTCATCTCTGCTCTCTCTCCTCTCTCAGCGCTACTCTCTCACCACACACACACACACACACACACCACACACACACACACACACCACACAACACACACACACACACACACACACACACAACACACACACACACACACACACACACAGTAGCACACACAACACACACACCACACACACACATATAGGGTACTCCGTATGTAGGGTAGACGCTTCGGGTTCACAACGGAAATACCGGGTTCGATCCCCGGGCGGAGCGGAACATATGGGCTGTTCTCTTAAAACCCGAGCCCCATTTCCACCAGCAGTGAATGGGTACCGGTGTTTAGCCGGGGTTTGGACCCATCTTCCCCTGGGTGCTGGCTTTCCCTCAACACTAAGCACTAAAGGATGAAATGATAAAAATGTTGATATGGAGACGGGGCCATACAGCGTGGCTTCAGGGTCCTGTAAAATACAACAAATGAATACAACTAGATATGAATACACAAACAAACACACAAACACGATCGCACACACACAAACAAACACACACACACACACACAACACACACCCACACACACACACCAATTGATGCTCAGTAGTGTACTGGCTACCGCTCGGTTTCACAACCAAAAGTCCTCGGGTTCATTCCTATGGTGGAGCAGAGAAGAGATGGGCGGTCCTCCTCAAACCACAGAGCCCACTGAGTCAAACACCCAGCAGTGAATGAATACTTTGGTGTTCCGGGTGGCAACTTATTCATAAGTCATGCTTTTGGTGCAACCACTCCGCTGCCTCATGCTCTTATACTCTACTACGCTTGGCTGTAGCTCTGAAAAATAACCACATGATTTTCTCGAAAATACCCTCATTGTGATTCCCACACTAAGTTACCATGAGTTGATTCAAGAAAATTAACCTTTGCTAACTGTAACCTAACGTAACCGCGAATTTTTGTGGACCAAATATCACAGTGGCTGCACCAAACCCGCGAGGACTTGGGAAAAGTGTTGCCCGGGGTTGTGTCCTGTCTCCCGTAATCATGGTTTCGGCCAACAGTAAGAGTAAGCACTAAAGAAGCAAAATGAAAATGTAGATATGGAGACGGGTTCATAAGAGTGTAGCTGAGGCCCTGTAAAATACAACTAGATGAATACACACACCTGTGATACCACTGGATGCCACCTGAGTAGTGGCTTGGTTTGTTTCTAGGTTGTTTAAAAAATTAGGCCGTCACGCCCAATGCTATGGTCGGACGTTCGATTCCTGGGCGCCCCTACTTTCCCTGGGGATTTTTTCAACTGAGAAATTCAGGCGGTTTCTGTCTCTTGAGCAAGGGTATGGGTGTTGTGTGGTGTGTGAGGTTCCAGATCTATTACATAGATCGGTCATTATTATAATTATAGTTCCAAGCTCTCTCCGGAGAGGCAAAACTGACGATCACGGAGTCAAGCTAGCATGGACAAGACCATGGTGATACACAAACACACAACACACACACACACCACACAACACACACACACACACACACAACACACACACACACACACACATGGGGAAATCCGTCATAGTGTAGGGGTTAGCAGCTCGGACTCACAACCGAGAAGTCCCGGGTTCGATCCCCGGGGGGCGGGAGCGAAAAAGGACAGGACGGGGCGGTCTTCCTTCTTAAAAACCAGAGCCCCTTGTCCACCAGCAGCACCCCCCCCCCAGTGACATGGCGTTACACGGGTGTTAGCCGGGGGGGTTGTTGAGACGCCCCTCGCGGGAGGAGGTGGTTCGGTCAACACTAAAACCCTAAAGGTGAATGATAAAATAAATGTTGATATGGAGACGGGGCCATACGAGCGTTGCTCAGGCCCTGTAAAATACAACTAAGCTGAAACAACTAGATGAATACACAACACACACACACACACACACACAGCACACACACAACACACACACACACACACACACTACACATACACCACACACACACACACACACACACACACACCAACACACCACACACCCCACACACACACACACACAAACACACCACACACACACACCACACCACACACACACACACACACACACTTATATTTTCTATATTTATATGACAAAATAACAGGAAACGTT
>JACEEZ010011428.1:87500-92116 GCA_016584305.1 Chionoecetes opilio
GTGTCGCCAGAGTTTCCCGAGCAGGGGAGGTGGTGGGATGTCCGGAGGAGGTGGCATTTCTGTCTCTGCGGGCCTGGGCTTTGGACTTAACCTCTTTCAGGCTCAGGTTACTATGTTAGTCACAGTCTATTGGAAGGTAGAGAAATCTCTTGTTTTTTAAGAGGGTAGAAGCTCGCGTTAGTGGGGTTGTCCGGGGCGGCGGGAGTGCAAGTCACGTTTGTTCAAGTGTGTCGTAGCTGGGTGTGCAGGACCCGTTGTCAGGAATGTGACGTCCATGTCATTGTTCATCTCAGTCGTGTGTTGCCTGGCTGATCCCCGGATCCTCTTTTCAAGTGGAGGTTGGTGGCGAGTCATGGGGGCAGTGGGTGGATGAGAGACGGTGTGGTGGCGGAGGTGGGCTGGTTGGCTGGTGTGTAGAGAGGGGGTGTGCAAAGCTGTGGTGTTGCCGTCGTTCAGTTCCTTTGATAGTTTTTTACTATTTCTCAAGATCATAATGAAAAGTATAGAAAATGCCTCAAGGCCTGCTCTTCTCAGAGGAAAACGCCTAGCCCCAGGCCTAACCTCCCCCCCCTCCAGGGTCGTAGGGAGTGACCTTAGGGAAAGCCTGAGATGCCCGCACGTGGAAAACTTAACCCTTACCACCCAACCCGGTTTGTCTCTCTGTACCTCACCAACCCCACCCTGCTATAGAAAGGGTCCCATCAGGGTCAGCCCTAAACGGCTTCTTCCTTCGGGTTCGTCTGTCAGTAAGAGGTACGAGAATCTAGGCAAGTGAAGCAGATGGAAGTTAGAGAGAAAGGAATGAAAAGATTCACAGCTTGTGTTGCTGTAACGGGGTTGGAGGCGGGAGCTATTAACAATCGTCCTGGTCTCTACGCTGACCCGTGAGTCCTCTCTCTCTCTCTATCTCTCTCTCTCTCTCTCTCATCTCTCTCCTCTCTCTCTCTTCTCTTCTCTCCTCTCTCTCTCTCTCTCTCATCTCTCTCTTCTCTCTCGCTCTCGTCTCTCTCTCTCCTCCATCTCATCTCTCTCTCTCTCTCTTCCTGTCTCTCTCTTCTCTCTCTCTCTCATCTCTCTCCTCTCTCTCTCTCTCTCTCTCATCTCATCTCGTTCTCTCTCTCTCCTCTCTCTCTCTCTCTCCCTCTATCTCTCTCTCTTTCTCTTTCTCCTCCTTTTCTTCTTCCCTCTTTCTCTCTCTCTCTCAGCTCTCCACGGGACCGTGTACTGGGGCCACTTGGCTCTCCCTACCTGCAGTCGCAATAAGGTGATTGAGAAACTGTGGGTGTTTAGGTATATATAATCACACGCGTCACGTGAGTTTGAATGAAGGACATCAAGAATCTTAAAATTATTAGTCTCTCTACCAACCATTGCTCGCAGGGTGATAAGCCAGAATGAAGAGTTTGCTTAATCTTGGAACTGCTCACAGATGTTATGAAGAATATTGATTGGCACACACTTCAGGGCCATTATCTGAAAATCACACTCCTAGGAGTTGTGTAGGGGCAAATAATTTAAGCTAGAAGAATGGCAACCGTTATAGCAGACCTTTTAGGCAAGGGAACTAGAATACAAAACGTGTGAGTGATCTACACAACTATACATATGGTGACCCTTGATGACTTCGAGGAGCTGCAATAAGTCGATGCATACGGTGGTCAAAGGACGACTCAGGTAAAGGATTTTCAAGGATAGGAGCATTTTTCGTTTTACCCTTGTTTGTGCAAAAGAACGAAAAATTGGTTACATGTTTCTCTCATCGTGGCATGGTGGGCCAAAAAAACTTCGACGTGCAGCGGACAAGGTTCTGTCTTACCTGGATTCCTGCTTAGGCATTTCGGAATGTTTTTTAAACCCGTTTCCACTAGACTGGTGGGAAAAACTAGTTAGAAGGGGTTTTCTCGTCCAAGTGACCATACAAAGAATTTCCTCAACTAGTGAAAACTGAAAAGTGGAACTGACAATTTGGGAAATAAAGATTCTACCAGACTTAGTGCATAAATCATTTTTCGACCACACAGGGAGGATTTTGGCTTTTGAGCATTGAAAGCTTGTAGAAGAAATTTGACGTGTCTGCAGAGCAACTTGATGTCGAAAGTGGATTTCAAAAAATTCCCCAAGTTTGAAGAGGGGAATGTGGTGCATTTTTCGCTGTTTTGAGAAATTTTAAGCGTCTGAGACACGCTACTGGGAAAGTTGCTGAAAGTGCGTCGCAACATGATTTTTATTTCCAGGTATTATTTTATAGTAGGATCAAATTCCGAATGGGATGAACCCCGGGGACCGGCCCCAAAAGGGTTTTTCCCTTTAAATAGATTCAGCCCCGCAGTGTGATCCGTTGAACTGAAATGGATAACCATAGATAATTCCTGGGGAAAAATTTGAAAAAAAAAAATTGTTGATTTTTTTTTGAGCTTATTTAGACAAAAAATTGGCATCTGTTTCCAAATCTGTAGTCAGTTTTTTTCTAGCACGTAAATTTTTTTCTCCACAGCTTCCCTCCGAAAAGAAAAATTCCACTTGTGAGCTGTATAAAACTTCTATAAAAATGGCAATTTGTTTGGCGCAGCCCCTTTTGGGCATTTGGGTCTGTCTTCGTGAAGAATATTTAAATGAAAAGAGATCTTTTGATTTTTATTGCAATATGCAAACACAATTGGGATCTCTGTGTTGCCCTTTAAAAATGTTTTCCTTCCCTTCTTGGTCACCCCGTGGTACACAAGTATCCCTGCTTTCTCTGTATGTGGGATGCGAGCTTGAGAGAACATGGGTTCAGACCAACTTGGGCCCCAATCTGCAAAAAACCTGGGACCCAAACATTTACATGAGCCTTTTGTTGACAGGAAGAAAAATATTCCCACCTCTCAAAAAAATGGTCTCATAAAACAATTTAAAAGCAGGGGAAACTGAGGGGCGACTGTTTAAGTACATCATTTTGGCATTTCCTGGACTGTCAATTTGAAAAATAAATGCCGGTGTTTTGTGGCCCAAAAATTCGCGCTCACAAAGATGAACTTTCAGGGTACTTGTCAGCCCTTGGAAAAAAATGCTTGGCTATCTTCAAAACGTCGTCAAAAAACTTTCTTGGAAATACACGTGCAAATATTTCCAGAAATTGTTCAGAAACTATTGGAAGCTACAAAACGCTTTTTTGCAACATGGTATTAAAATACTTTTTTGCATAGCCATCTTTCCCAAATTTCCGGAAAAACTGTGCTGCTGCGACCAGCAAAGGGGAAAGTTTCACCAAAATTTGAGGGTTTGGAAAAACGTTACCAGGGGGATGGGTGTGCCCTGATCTGACTATTGTTGGAGCATCAAACGCGTAGTCCTCTAGTTAACACTCCAGACAAAGCACAAACGTAAATTTTTTCCTTAACCCCGCACACAATTATAGCCTTATCCTTTCTAAAAACATATAAAGTTAAAAAAACATTCAATTCATCCTATTTTTTTCTTTTTCATTGTATTTAACATTTGCAACTTTTTATAAAATAAGCACTGTTACTTTTATGTACATATTTTTCTATTTTTTTAAAAAAACGAAAATCCTAAAAGTTTCAAAAACTTGACGTGATAGGAAAAAAGAGATCATTTTGGATTCACACCCAACATTACTTTAAAAACAAGTGTCAACCCAACTCCAAAAAATTTTTTTCCCCCTGAATTTCCTTAAAGTGCTTAAGAGCCCACACCAAGCAAGAGCTTCAAAGGGGATTACTGAGTACCGTGCTCTACATCATTAAGCACTCTACTGTCAATGCACAACAGAGGGCGTTTCCCTTCAACTGTTTGCTCAAAACCGCTCCCAAAACCTATGCCGAAGCATTGTCAAAGATGAAAGGCATGGTATCAGGAAATGAAGAATTGGCGCTGTTTAAATGCCTGTCTCATGTATAAAAAATTTTTTTGTTGGGACCTTCCAAGCGAAGAACATCCCCTTTTTTAAAAGTCTGTCAGAAGACTACAATCGAAGCTGTTTTTTTCACAAGGCACGATATAACCCGACAACCCCAGGAAAAACCCTACCTTTTAGTGTGGTAGGGGTTGGGAATTCTTGACGGCTTTGATTTTACAAACCAACGTGTGGTTCCTCCTTGTGACAGCAGGCCTAAAAAAATCAAAGCGTGACTTGAGAAAAACGCATTTGCGCAAGTTAATTTTTAAGGGCCCGCCTCAGAAGTTTTTGAACACAAATAGTTTCCGGGAGCTTGTGAAATGATGGGGACATGCCGGGTAAAAGCACCAAAAATTTTCAAAGGGACTCTACAGGCCCCGCTATGATTTTTTAGAGGGGACAAAAACCCATCACTCAGAGGCTATAAAAGGAAAGCTTCTTTATTTTTTGACATTTCCGCATGTGGGAAAATTTGGGTAAATGGGGGTTTTTAAAAGAATAGTCTAAGGGTATGTTTTTTTGGATCAAGTTATCTTTTTATTATTTTTAATAACTCCAAAAAAAAATTCCATATGGCTGTCAAAAAAACATAAAATTTTTAATTTATTCGCTTTAAACTCCCTGCGGACATCGCGAAATCATGTATTTATTAGCAAACACGAATTAAAAAATACTCCTTGCATTCAAAATGACATGGGTTTTAAACTACTGCGGTGCT
>JACEEZ010011429.1:0-40000 GCA_016584305.1 Chionoecetes opilio
TAGTGCGGCGGCATTTTGAAAAATGGCCCCCCATTGCTATATTTGGTTGGCTCCATATCCAGTTTTCGTTGGATATGCATCTTTTAACACTGTACCAAGTTTGGATGTTATTACAAAAAAATGCAGGGTTTTGCACATATCCACTGGACTACAGGGGACGCGTCGCCTTGCACACCATACGAAGCCACTCCAGGTGATCACCACGCGCGACTCCCCATGCAGGCTCCTTTCCCATACCAAGAAGCTGTCGACAAGATACATCAACTTTCCCCAATCACGAGCCTTGTGGGTGCCCCTTTGGCCTCATCCCCGCCGTATAGTCTCTTACAGATACAACCCGATGGGAAAGATCGGTTTCAGGGTAGCGAGCCACATGCCCATATAGCTGAAGCTGGCGCTGATGGACTATGCAGGCAATAGGCCTCGATTCATTCTCACGGTGCAATCGCTGAATGGACACGTAATCATCCCAGAGATACCCCATGACTTTTGCGAAGACACTTATTACCAAAGGCATCGAATCGTCTCTTCATGTAGCTATTTAGTGTCCATGTCTCACAACCATAGAGTAAGACGGATCACAAGCGACTAGAAGATGCGGATCTGTGTCCTCCTGCACAGGTGCCGACAACGCCAAATACTCTTGCTGAGCGAGTCCTTAACATCGTGGTTTATGCCAATCCGACGTAAGACTTCTTGACGTGACCCGCCGTCATTATAGACTGCGCTACCAAGGTATGTAAAACTTTCTAAGATATCAATGTCCTCGCCGCACGCATGAACAGACTGTACTGTTTCATCTAGTAAGCCTCCAAACACCTGGACCTTGATCTTAAGCCAGGAGACCTCAAGTCCCATAGGCTTTGCCTTCTCGTGCAGCGACTCGAGAGCCATCACTTGGACCTCCAGCGACTCAGCTAAGATTACTGCATCATCGGCAAAAACAATTGATCTCTAATCTAGTAATCATCTATGCAGGCATTGGTATAAAAGGTAAAATATCATCCCTGCAGGCAGCGATATAGAAAGTGAGACATCATCCTAATGGATGTTATCTATAGCGCCTAATAATGGAAAACAATGGCAGATAAGGTGCGTGATTTATAATCCCAAAAATAAAGGAGCATAGAAGGTGAATGATTAATAATCCCAGAAACCAGAAGCATAGAAGGTGAGTGATTTATAGTCCCAGAAACCAGGAGAATAGAAGGTGAGGGATTTATAATCCAAGAAACCAGGAGCATAGAAGGTGAGTGATTTATAATCCTAGAAATCAGGAGCATTGAAGGTGAGTGATTTATAATCCCATGAACCAGGACCGATGGGATGAGGCGAATCGATTATTTTGGTAATATGTGCCTTTACAGTATCATGGACTATCGCTTGGATAATTACGTGTTATATCAGCGATTGCACCGTGATACTGAATCGAGGCCTATTACCTGCTGAGTCTTTCAGCGCCCACCCATTCAGTCAGCAACATAGAAGGTGAGTGTCATTCCTGGAGTCACTGGCATAGAAGATGAACAATCATGTCTAGAAGGGCAGAATCATAAAAAGGTGTCTTATTTATCCCAAGAGTTAGTGGGATCAAAGTTGAGTTATAATCCTTAACGCAGAAGCATAGAATGTGAATTATCATCCCTGCAGACAGCGGCATAAAAGGTGAATTTTAATCCCAACAGGCAGTGGTATTAAAAGAGAGTTATTAACCCTACACAAAATGGCATTAAGGATAAGTTATCATCCCTGCAAGCAGCGGCGTTGAAGGTGAATTATTGTCCCCTCAGTCTGCAGCACTGAAAGTGAATTATCACCCATGTAGGCAGCGGCATATACTGCGAGTTATCGTACTGGCAGACATCGAGATGGAGCAAAGTTATCATCTTAGCAGGAATCAGCATAGAATGTGAGTTATCATTCTTTTAAGTAACTGCATATAAGGTAGATAGATCGATATTATAGTTATAAGGCGCTGCAACTGCGGGGTTATTGGCGTATGCTTACTTACCTAAGATACATAAAAAGTAATATTAAAAAACAAATTTTAAGATATAATCAAAATATATAAAAGAACAAAATATATAACAGAACAATAATGGATAAAAAACAATAATAAAAGAATATTAAAAACATTATAACTTGTTGAGAAGGCCAACCCTCTCAATAACGGTATGGACTTCATGTCCCGGGGAGAAACACCTCTCTCCCAATGCCAGGGAGAGACGGTAGGCACCGTCCTCCCCCCGACACCGGGACAAGAATTGCTCACGTACGTCCCTAAGACTAGGACACTCGACCAGCAAGTGCCGCACAGTTAAGGGGACCAAGTAATCATCACAGTAAGGAGGGTGTCCCCCCTCCATGAGGAACCCATGAGTATATAAAGTGTGACCAATACGCAATCGTGCCAAGGCAGTCTCCCATCTCCGGGAGAGACCGCAGTAGCTCCAGTCCTCGATATTTTGGCGGATGGTGCGTAGTTTATTTTGCCCTATATTATTCCATCGCTCCTGTCAACTGGTGTGAACTGATCTATGGATTGCCGAGCGTAGGTCTGTAGCTGGCACTGCATAATGTGATAGAGCGGGTCTTCTAGCTGCAGTATTTGTCAAGGCATCAGCTTCCTCATTACCTGCAACACCCACATGTGCCGGAACCCAACAAAAGCTGACCGTCCGGCCTGGCCTCTTGATCAGATAAAACCATGCCAGGATGGCATTGACCAGCGGATGGGGAGAGTTAAAACTACATAGTTATTGAAGAGCACTACAAGAATCAATAAAAAGTGTAAAAGAGACATCCGGAAGGGTAAAAATAACCGTGAGAGCATATAAAATAGCACTTATTTCAGCCGTAAAATCAGATGAAACACTTGGAAGGCTGACGCCTCTGTTAAACGATGAGAATACGACACCGTATCCAGCTCCTTTGTCTGATTTGGAACCATCAGTAAAGACAGGGACAGAACCCTGATTTGTGCAATAGTGGTATAAAAATTGGGCACGCTCAGCTTGACGAGGTAAAGAGCCTTTTGAGAGCGGAAGGCTTTTGCAGAAGGACACTTCTAGGAAAAGCCATGGACCGACTCTCGTAGGTCTATGCTGGCAGATCCGTAAAGCAGGGAAGGATAGCGTCTCCATAATAGCTTTTAATCGGAAACCAAGGGGCTTTGGTTAGCCTCTTCGCTCAAAGTAAATTTGCGATCCTGAATCACAAGACACAGCACGGCAAACTATTGAGTCAGGGAGGCATTGGAGGCGATACCAACACCTTAAAGTAATCGTCCAGACCCATTTTTTCTTTGCATAATTATGTTGAATGTTCATTCAAAATACCTAATCCACAAAAAATAATTCATTTCCACTCCTTATTTCCCTAAAAACATGACTTTTGTAAAAAGCGCGGGAAAAACAACAACCCCATTCCAGCCATTGCGCGAAACTTGTGGTGACGTCACATTACCTTGCCTCCCAGGCCAGCCCTATACAAATACAGGGAGACTGAGAAAAAATATAGTACTTGAAGAATTTTGGGTGTTTCTGACATATTTTTTGTGCGCTATGGCATATACTTGCATCCTGTATGGGTGCAGCAAGAAAGCTGTGCCTTTTCAGAGAGCTTAGCACCCATTTCCGACCTATTTGGCCAGGTTATGTGTGTGCAGCGCCGGTGAGAGGCGGGTGAGAGCCGCGCGGTGTGAAGCACATTGTCTTGCCGTGCGCCTCTCACCCGCCTCTTACCGGCGCTGCACACACATAACCTGGCCAAATAGGTTGGAAATGGGTGCTAAGCTCTCTGCAAAGGCACAGCTTTCCTGCTGCACCCATACAGGATGCAAGTATATGCCATATCGCACAAAAAATATATTAGAAACACCCAAAATTATTCAAGTACTATATATTTTTTATCAGTCTCCCTGTATTTGTATAGGGCTAGCCTGGGAGGCAAGGTAATGTGACGTCACCGAGCCGTTGTCCGTCGTCTGCTGGTCGCCAGTTCTGTTTTGAGAGCTCGGGGTATTTACATGTTTTGAATGCGGATCATTTAAAAATGGGTGACTGGATGCAAAAAGTGAGAACATATTGTTGACATATTCGGTAATGGCTATATTATGACTGCATTAAATCAGGAATGATGAAATGGTCTGGACGATTACTTTAACATGAGGGACTGGCGTTGAAGATTTAATGGGAGGACACCAGCATCCACCAATAGACTTGGGATGGGAGATGACCTGAATGCCCCAGTTGCCAGACGGACACCAACATGGTGTACAGAGTCCAACATCCGCAGTCGAGTGGGTGTGGCAGAGGAATACACTTCACATCCATATTCAAGCTTCGAAAGGATAAGTGAGCGATGGAGATATAGGAGTGTAGCGCGATCAACTCCCCAGCTGGTGTGCGAGAGGACTTTCAGTAGATCCATGGTTCGTAAACAGTCAGTCTTGAGAGAACGAAGGTGAGGTACCCAAGTCAGTCTATTGTCAAAAATGAGTCCTAAAAACCGGGCCTCTTCTCTACACGGTAATCTCTTTCCGTAAAGATACAGGTCTGGGTCGGGATGAATCCCACGGGTTCTGCAAAAATGAACCGCTACAGTCTTTGCTGGAGAAAACTGGAAGCCACGATTCGTCGTCCATTCACAAACTTTGTCAATAGCAAGTTGAAGTCTTCTCTCTGCAACCGACATCCTGGAAGCAGCAAAAGAGATTGATAAATCATCCACGTATAATGTACTAAAAATCCCCTTCGGCAGTGCATCAACAATACCATTGATGGCCACAGCGATCAGAGCTACACACAAGACGCTGCCTTGGGTGATGCCACCTGGAAGCAGGTGTTCAGAGAACATTATATTGCCAACTCAGACTCGAAGAACCCGGTTGGTTAGGAAACTCTGGAGGAATACAGGCAAACGACCTCTTAGACCAATGTCATACAGAGACTGCAATATACCGTGTCTCCAAGCTGTGTCATAAGCCTTCTCAAGGTCGAAAAATATGGTCACATGGTGTTGTCGAGAGGCAAATGCCCCGCATATGGATGACTCTAAGGAAATAAGCGCTTCCGTACTGGAGTGATGCTTACGGAATCCACACTGAGAACGGGAGAAAAAGTTTTCCCGTTCCAAAAACCATATAAGTAGACTATTTACCATTTTTCGAATAAACTACACACACATGAAGTTCGGGATATGGGACGGAAATTCTTCGGTAGTGAGTGGTCCTTCCCAGGCTTAGGGATCACCACCGCCAAACCCCAGCTACTTGGTAAGGTTCCTTCAATCCATATTCTATTATAGATGCTCAACAAGAAATCTAGAGTCTCATCTATTAGATGACAAAGCATCGCATATGGTATATCATCTTGGCCCGGAGAAGTGTCTGCGCAAACCTTCATGACTTGACAAAGCTCACGAGGTGTAAAAAGACCATTGTAAGATTCCCCGCCGCTAGACGAAAAATCTATGCCTCTCTGTTCCTGTCGCAGTCTCTCCCTAGCACTTGGAGACGCAAGGTCTGTCTGCGCCACTGATACACAATGGGAAGCACATTTCTCTGCTACAGTCAAGGGATCTGCCATAGGGTCTCCATTAATCGATAGAACTGGAGGGGAGGGGGGATAAACTTCCCCTTCCTTTTTCTCACTCTTTGACAAACATTGAACACCGGGGTAAATGCACAGATCGAACTTATATAAGCCCTCTAAGAGGAGGCCCCCTTAACCTGTCTCCCTTAACCTGTCTCACGGGGCCTAGAATCGCCCTAAGAAAGGAGAGAAATGGGGAGGAAGTATACAGGCGACATCACCGGCAGGCTCCACCTCCCAGTGACGAAGGGGGAGCGCTTGGTCCACGAAGCCGACGTCCACCGAACCCAACAATGGCAGGCAGGCCGCCAAAGTAAGTGGCGCCGTCGACCACGCTTCAAACCCCGCCACCACGACAAGGTGACTCCCCACAGCGGGGCATATAAGGTAAGTTATCATTCCTGCAGGGATAGGGATAAGTGAATTATTAAGCAAGCAGGAAGCAGCATAGAAGGTGAGTTATTATCCTAACAGTCAGAGGCATTGAAAATGATTTATAATTATTGCAGGCAGGTGCATTTGAGGTGAATTACATGCCTACAAGTATCGGCAATAAGTTTGGCAGGCACCGGCGCTGATGATGTGTATTCATACATGGATTAAAGAGCACAGAAAGTGAAGTATGAAACATGCAAGTAGCAGCATAGAAGGTTAGTTTATCATCTATTTCAGGCTTTGGTATAAAAGGTAAAATATGATCCATCCCTAAAGGCAGTGATATAGAATGTGAGATATCATACTTCAAAACTATGGCAGAGAAGGTGAGTTTTTATAATCCTAGCAATCAGTATCATAGAAGGTGAGTTATCATCGTTATTTTCAAGAGCATAGAATACGAGTTATCATCCCTAGAGTCAGCAGTATAGCAAGTGAGTTATCATCCTTTAAACACCGGCATAGAAGGTAAACTATCATCCCTGCATGCAGCGGCATAGAACTTGAGTTTTCCTCGCAGCAGGCAGCAGCATTAAAAGTGAGTTATTATCCTTGCAGGCAGGGACATTGAAGTTGAGTTATCATCCCTTCAGGCTGCAGCATTGAAGGTGAGGTATAACCTCTCCAAGCTGTACCATTTAAAATTAATTATCACCCCTGTAGGCAGCGAAATATACTGTGAGTTATCGTACTGGTAGGCATCGACATAGAGGTAAGTTATCATGTAAGCAGGAATCAGCATAGAATGTGAGTTATCATTCTTGCAAGTAACTGCATATTAGATAAATTTTCATTCTTGCAGGGATAACAGTCAATCATTGGGGGCTTACGCCGGGGGGCGCGTCGCCTGTCCCAACCTACGATACCACTCCCGGGGATCACCACGGGCGAGTGCCCATACAGGCTCCTTTCCCATACCAAGCAGCTCTCGACATGAGACATCAACTTTCTTCAGCCACGAGCATTGTGGGCGACCCTTTGACCTCCTCCACGCCCGATTGTCTCTCACTGATAAAACCCGATTGGTAGGATCGGTTTCAGGGTAGCAAGCCACATGCGCATATAGCTGAAGTTGGCGCTGATACACTATGCAGGTAATAGGCCTCGATTCAGTCTCACGGTGCAATCGCTGATTTGATACGTAATCATCCAGGCGATACCCAATGATTTTGCGAAGACACTTATTACCAAAGGCATCGATTCGTCTCTTCAAGTCGCTATTTAGTGTCCATGTCTCACAACCATAGAGTAAGACAGGGATCACAGCCGACTAGAAGATCCGGATCTCTGTCCTCCTGTACAGGTACCGACAACGCCAAATACTCCTGCTGAGCAAGTCCTTAACACCGTGGGCTATGCCAATCCGCAGTAAGACTTCTTGACGTAACCCGCCATCATTATGGACTGCGCTACCAAGGTATGTAAATCTTTCCAAGTTCGCAATGTCCTCGCCGCACGCATGAACAGACTGTACTGTTTCATCTAGTAAGCCTCCAAACACCTGAACTTTGGCCCAGGAGACCTCAAGTCCCATAGGCTTTGTCTTCTCGTGCAGCGCCTCGAGAGCCATCACCAGGACCTCCAGCGACTCAACAAAGATTACTGCCTCATCGACAAAAACAAGTGACCAGTGATCCCTATCCTTATCCCTGCAGGGATAGGGATATGTTAATTATTATCCCAGGGGGCAGCAGCATAGAAGGTGAGTGGCAGGCAGGCATCCAGGCAGGCAGAGGCATTAATAGTGCTTTATCATTCCTGCAGGCAGGTGCATTTGAAGTGAATTACATCCCTGAAAATATAGGCAATGAGTGTGGCAGGCACCGGTGTTGACGGTGTCTTCATCCATGGATTAAACCGCATAGAAATTGAGGTATGAACCATCCAAGCAGCAGCATAGATGGTTAGTAATCATCTATGCAAGCATAGGTATAAAAGGTAAACTATCATCACTGCAGGCAGCACCTTAGAAAGTTAGATATCATCCTAATGTATGATATCTCTAGCGCCTAATAGTGGAAAACAATAGCAGAGAAGGTGAGTGATTTATAATCCCAGCAACCAGGAGCATATAAGGTGAATGATTTATAATCCCAGTAACCAGGTGCATAGAAGGTGAGTGATTCATAATCCCAGTAACCAGGAGCATATAAGTTGAGTGTTTTATAATCAACCAGGACCGATGGGATGAGGCGAATCGATTCTTTTGATAATATGTGCCATGCCATATAATAGCCCATATCATGGGCTATTGCTGGGATGATTACGTGTCATATCAGCGATTGCACCGTGGGAATGAATCGAGGCCTATTTCCTGCGGAGTCCGTCAGCGCCAACCCATTGCAGTCAGCAACATAGAGGGTGAGTGTCATTCCTGGAGTCACTGGCATAAAAGATGAACAATCATGTCTAGATGGGCAGAATCATAAAAGATGGGTTATTTATCCTAACAGGTAGTGGGATCGAAGTTAAGTTATAATCCTTACACGCAGAAGCATAGAATGTGAATTATATATTCATCCGTGCAGACAGCGGCATAAAAGATGAATTATAATCCCAACAGGCAGCAGTATCAAAATAGAATATCAACCCTGCACAAAATAGCATTAGCCCGAGAACTGCGGGAGCAAAGATTTTTTTTAGTGCCACCAGTGCGGGGAAGTGAGAAAAACAGCAACCATTACAGAATTGGATGAAAATCACATCAACGTCAAGGTAGTACAAATCTGCATCCGGCAATATATCTATTTTTAACCCAAACTTATGGGGTTGGGGTGTAGTTCTGGTCGGGAGTTGAAATATCTGGCGCGAATAACACCAACCCGCTGGCGATAGACTGCTGAGGTTGGATCAGGGGTGCCACTCTTTGGGATTTTTCCCAAGATTTTGAGTGGATTATTCAAGTATTTATCCATTAGTTTATCTCAAGGTAAGCATAGGTACCGTTGCACCGTACCTTGAGATAAACTACTGGAGAAATACTTGAATAATCCCTCCAAAAGTCCTAAGATAGACAAAAAATATACCAACGCCAGGATTTAAATCCCAAGATCTTGGGAAAAGCCCAAGGAGTGGTATATATCTGCTTACTAAATAATTAGGCAGATGGTGGTGTGTGTTATCGAGGGCTGCCATCAAGGCGTATATGTGGCACAGTTTGTAGACTGCTAAGAATGTTGGCACGGTTTTTGTATGCAATTGAAAATTGCCCTTCCGGAAGGCTTGCCAAAGTCGCTCAGCAGAGCCTTCCGGAAGGTTTGCCGCAGCCCACGGGTTAAGGATCAGTTATCATCCCTGCAAGCAGCGGCGTTGAAGGTGAATTATTGTCCCCTCAGTCTGCAGCATTGAAAGTGAATTATCACCCCTTGTAGGCAGCGGCATATAATGCGAGTTATCGTACTGGCAGGCATCGAGATAGAAGTATGTTATCATCTTAGAAGGAATCAGCATAGAATGTGAGTTATCATCCTTGCAAGTAACTGCATATAAGGTAAGTTATCATTCGTGCAGGGATAGGGATAAGTGAATTATTATCCCACCAAGAAGCAGCATAGAAGCTGAGTTATTATCCTAACAGGCAGAAGCATTAAAAAGTGATTTATCATTCCTGCAGGCAGGTGCATTTGAGGTGAAATACATGTCTGCAAATAACGGCAATGAGTTTGCCGTACAGAAAAGAAAGTTTGGGTACAGAAAGTGAGTTATGATCATTCAACAAGCAGCATAGAAGGTAAGTTATCATATATGCTGGCATTGGTATAATAAGTGAAATATCATCCCAGCAGGCAACGAAAAAAAAATTGAAATATCATCGCTGAAAACTGTGACAGAGAAGGTGAGTGATTTATATTCTAAGAAGTCAGCAGCATAGAAGGTGAATTATTTTATTCCCAGCAACCAGGATCATAGAAGTGAATTATCATCGCTATTATCAAGAACTTAGAATGTGAGTTATCATCCCTATACGCAGCAGTATAGAAGGTGAGTTATCATCCCTTCAAACACCGACATAGAAAGTTAGCTATCATCCCTGCAAGCAGCGGCACAGAATGTGAGTTATCATCCCTAGATGCAGCAGTATAGAAGGTGAGTCATCATCCCTTCAAACACCGGCATAGAAAGTTAGCTATCATCCCTGCAAGCACCGGAATATAATGTGAGTTATCATCGAAGCAGGCAGCTGCATTAAAGGTGAGTTATTATCCTTTCAGGCAGGGGCATTGAAGGTGAGTTATCATCCCTTCTGGATGCAGCATTGAAGATGAGTTATCACCCCTTCATGCTGCAGCATTGAAATGTAATTATCACGACAACAACGCAACGGCATAGAAGGATATATACCATCCCTACAAGAAGTGGCAGCAAAGTTGAGTTATCATGCATACAGGCACCAGCAGCTGGAAATGTGAGCTTTCATCCCTACGGTCACCAACGGTGATGTTGTGTCCCTGGAATCAACAGGATAAAAGGCGATCTATCATCTCTGCAGGCATTGGCAAAAAAGGTGAAAAATAATCACTGTAGTCACCAGCATAGAAAGTGAGTTATTATCACTGGTGTCACTGGCATAAGACGTGAGTTATAATTACTGGCAGGCATCGACATAGAGGTAAGTTATCATCCTAGAAGGAATCAACATAGAATGTGAGTTATCATCCCTGCAAGTAACTGCATAGAAGGTAAGTTATGATTATTGCAGGGAAAGGGATAAGTGAGTTATTATCCCAGCAGGCTGCAGTATAGAAGGTGAGTTATCACCCATTCAGGCTGCAGCATTGAAATTGAATTATCACTCCTGCAGGTACCGTCATAGTAGTTGTATTTTTTCTCCTTCAGGCAATAGCATTGAAGCTTATTCATCACCATCGTATTGAAGCATTGTAGCGGCATTGAATTTGAGTTATCTTTCCAGCAAATAACGGCAAAGAAGGTGAATTCTCTCCTTTGAAGGCAGTGGACAATATAGACATGGGCATTAGGGTACACCGTAGGTCCAATGAAAAGTGAAATATAGATTATTTCGAATTTTGCAGGGTGTTTTCTTATGTAAAATTGCATTTTAAGGGTAGTTTGTCTTATTCAACTTTTTGGTTTGAGCACTTCATGCTATGCAAAAATGAACTGTTACATTTATATGCAAAACATAGCTTAGCATACACCATCTTTAAACTCACAGAAAAGCCACTTAAGTTCGAGATTCGATAAATTTCACTGATGACAAAGTTGTAGAGCGCTAAATATTCTATCGGAAGTATGCCCTCGATATTGCCATAAGACCTACATTAAGTCCGCCAGACGCCGGAAAGCTCACTTCTCATACAAAATCGCCTCGTTTTTCGGGTAAAAACCTTTTTCCTGGCAACTGGATTTTCCACGTTATTATTTACCCAACGTAGGTGGTTTCAGGCCTGGATACTGTTTAAGGTCTAAGGTCCTATCAACAAACTCCAAAAGTCATAAAAAAACAGCGTAAGTCGGTCAAACACGTACGGTCGAAGTCCAGCTCCGCATCCAAGCATCCGGTTCGACGTTCCGCCCACTGCTGCTGCTGCCTTGGCTTCTGGATTCCTCCAGGACCTTATCGCTGACGGCCACCTCTCTCCAGACATGTCGTACCTGGTCTGCGATCCTAACAAGCTGAGGAGGGCCAGGCAGGATGCCATGGCATCGGCCAGGGACCTTGACCAGGGGAAGCACCGGGGTACCAAAATAGTTGGATTGGGTTACGATGGGAGGAAGGACAAGACCAGGGCGATGGTGCCCGACAGCTACGGGAAACTGCACCCAAGGTTGATCAGGGAGGAGCATGTGTCAGTGACAGAGGAGCCATCTGGAAGGTACCTTTGGCACTTTGTACCAGAGGACCCGGTGCCACCTGAGAAGCCTGCGTTCAAGGTGGCTCAGGCTCTCTATGATCTGCTGGTGACATAAGACTCCACCGACTCACTGATCGTACTGCAAGGTGACTCAACTAGGGCCAACACGGGGTGGAAGGGTGGTACTCACGCCCATTTGGAGAAAATGCTGGGACGCAAGCTCTTCTGGAGTATATGCATGTTGCACACAAACGAGTTGCCCCTGCGCCACCTTATCACCAGCATCGACGGGCCTACCTCATCTGACACTGGCTTCACAGGTCCAGTGTGCAGTCTGCTGTCCAGCGTGAATGAGATGCAGTACAACGCAGAGTTCAGAGGAGTGCCAGGCGGTGAAGATCTCACGGAGATACCGGAGTATATCCTGGTCAACATGTCCATTGTCCACTGACCAGCATGTCTCCTACCAGCTGGTCTAGGCTGTGAAGCGGGCGTTCTCCCGTCCGAACTGCAGGAGATCAAGTCTGGCAAGGTGTCCCACTCCAGATGGCTCACCACAGCCCAGTCGCTCATGTACATGTGGACCAGAAAGCATGGACTGACTGGCAAAGAACTGAACACCCTGGAAATCCTAGTCAAGTACTGCCTGCAGGTGTACTTCAAACTCTACTACGACATCAAGGTTCACCACAGACTAGAGGACGGCCCCAAGCACATCCTCACGCAGCTCAGAGTGATGAGGTCGCAGCCCAAGAAGGTCCAAACAGCTGTGACCTTCTACGTGCGGACAGGAGCATGGTTCGCACACTCAGAATGTGTCCTCCTCTCCCTGATGGCGAGTCAGAGTGAGACGACCGCAGGTTCGCCGTGACCCAGATTTTGAAGCTGAGGGCTGGGGAGGAGTATGGGGACACCAGTGTAAGACCTCGCATCACACCCAAGCTGAACTTGTCAGCCACCAGCTTGCAGACACTGATCAGCTGGCAGCATGGCCAGGTGCACGAGCCGGCATTCACCTGTTCACTGTCCGGGGATCAGATCCAGGAGATCCTGGTCAAGCCGTACGAGGTTCCGGAGTTCTCTATCCACACTCAGAGCACCGAAAGAGTCGTGAAGCAGGTGACAGAGGCTGCGGCAGCAGTGGTGGGGCAGCAGGCCAGAGACGGGTTCATCCGGGCTCGGGCCCACCACCGGGAGACCATGCCCTGCTTCAGGTCTAAGAAGGACATGATGGACAAGTTCTAGGCCAACGTAGAGGCTGTGACACTGTGATGTAGTGCCTGATGAACCAACTGATCAAAAAGAGCTTACCACGCTAGTCATTTGGAACTCATATTGGTGCATGATGCAATACACAGGACCAACCGGACACTGCATACTCATTTAAGCATTATTCGATAAGGGTGCAATATAAAAGTGCGATTTTGCATAGTAAGAATTGCTCAAATGCAAAAATGGATAGAGATAAAATCGTCTTAGAATCCCATTTTACATAGGAAATTGGCATGCCAAATTTGAGAAAAAGAATTTTTGTTATACGGCGTACCCTAATGGGCATTGAAGGTGATGTATGAATGCAGTTACTCTGGATGCGAGACATGGACACTAAATAGGAACTATAAGAGACGAATCGAAGCTTTTGGTAATAAGTGTCTTTGCAGTATCATGGGGTATCGCTGTATGATTACGTGTCAAATCAGTGATTGCACCGTGAGACTGAATCGAGGCCTATTATCTGCGTAATGCGTCAGCGCCAACCCATGCAGTCACAGCCATAGAAGACCAGTAAGACGCCTTAATCGGCAAAAGACGAGCAAGCCCATAGAAACCCAAAAGCAAGGAAATTTGTCTGTAGGCGCGTATAGGGATTGAATAGGGCTATCAGATGGCAAGAACCGCTTGTCGATCGGAAGCGGGATTCCAAAGATATTAGCTCCTGAAAAGCGTGACGGGCGGTCGGGTCGGGTCGGGTCGGCCGCTAGATGTGAGAAAAATCCCTTATCCAGTGAGGACTCTCGAGCGCTTCGCACTCGTTCGTAATGAGTATCATCTCTGGAGTCACTGGTATAGAAGATGAGTCATCATGTCTATAGGGGCAGAATCATAAAAGGTTGTTTATTATCTTTACAAGCAATGGGATATAAGTTGAGTTGTAATCATTGCACGCAGATGCATAGAAGGTGAATTATGAGCCCTGCAGACAGCGGCAGAGAAGGTCAGTTATAATCCCAACATGCAGCGGCATTAATTCGTAAACTGCGGATACCTGTGTGACAATATCTCTGTGTACGCGGTACTTTTGCCAGAATTCTTATAGTCGCTAAACAAACTTGAATGTGTATCAATGTATTCGCCATATATTTGTGCAACAGCTAAAAAATGTTTTTTTGCCTAAGTCTTGTGGTTATTCTATGATTGTACTTGCAAGATGAAGAGCGTTGAGGTTTATGGAATCCATGGTACAGCTCGTTCATAGAAAACAGGCTGCAAGGGTCTTCCTCTCTAATAGCTCTGCCTGCGATAGAGAGAGCCCTGTCAGCACCTTCACCTTCCATGCTGGTCACTGGGTCACTGAGCCCATGTGTGACCCCTGGGTCATTCTCAGGTAAAGTAGAGTTGCCAGATTTCACCGGTCAAAAAATTAGCCCACCTTTTTGAATTTGGCGGCCGCCCAATTGGGCATACTCGTGTTTTCTTAGTGACTGACCAAATGGGCATAGCCGTGCTTTACGGGTTAACAGGGAGTTATCAACCTTGCACAAAATGGCATTAAGGATGAATTATAATCATCCCTGCAAGCAGCGGTGTTGAAGGTGAATTATTGTGCCTTCAGTTTGCATCATTTAAAGTGAATTATTAAAATGCACCTGTAGTCAGCGAAATATACTGTGAGTTATCGTACTAGCAGGCGTCGACATAGAGGTAAGTTATCATCTTAGCAGGAATCATTATAAAATGTGAGTTATCATCCTTGCATGTAACTGCATATAAGGTAAATTATCATTCCTCCAGGGTTATCAATCAATCATTGGGGGGATACGCCGGGGGCCGCGTCTCCATACCAAGCAGCTCTCGACAAGAAACATCAACTTGCCCCAGCCACGAACCTTGTGGGCGCCCCTTTGGCCTCCTCCACGCCGGATTGTCTCCTACAGATACAACCCAATGGGAAGGATCGGTTTCAGGGTACCGTGCCTCGATTGACTCTCACGGTGCAATCGCTGATTTGACACGTAAACATCCCAGCAATACCCCATGATTTTGGGAATATACTTATTACCAAAGGCATCGATTGGTCTCTTCAAGTCGCTATTTAGTGTCCACTATCCATGTCTCACAACCATAGAGTAAGACAGGGTCACAAGGGACAAGAAAATCCGGATCTTTGTCCTCCTGTACAGGTACCGACAACGCCAAATACTCCTGTTGAGCGAGTCCTTAACACCGTGGGCTATGCCAATCCCCCGTAAGACTTTTTGACGTGACCCGCCATCATTATGGACTGCGCAACCAAGGAATGTAAAACTTTCCAAGATCTCAATGTCCTCGCTACACGCATGAACAGACTGTACTGTTTCATCTAGTAGGCCTCCAAACACCTGGACCTTGGTCTTAAGACAGGATACCTCAAGTCCCATAGGCTTTGCCTCCTCGTGCAGCACCTCGAGAACTATCACCAGCACCTCCAGCGACTCTGCAAATATTACTGCATCATCGGCAAAAACAAGTGATCAGTGATCCCTATCCCTATCCCTGCAGGGATAGGGATAATGAAATATTATCCCAGGAGGCAGCAGCATAGAGGGTGAGTTATTATCCTAGCAGGCAGAGGCATTAAGAGTCCTTTATCATTCATGCAGGCAGGAGCATTTGAACATAATTACATCCCTGCAAATAACGGCAAAGAGTGTGAAAAGCACCGGCGCTGACAGCGTCTTCATCCATGGATTAAACATCATAGAAAATGAGGTATGAACCATCCATGCAGCAGCATAAGATGGTTAGTAATCATTTATGCAGGCCTTGGTATAAAAGGTAAAATGCCATCCCTGCAGGCAGCGATATAAAAAGTGAGATATCAACCTTGAAAACAATGGCAGAGAAGGTGAGTGATTTATAATCCTACAAACCAGCATCATAGAGGGTGAGTGATTTATAATCCCTCCAACCAGGACCATAGAAGGTGAGTTATCATCCCTATTGTGAAGAGCATATAATACGAGTTATCATCCCAAGAGTCAGCAGTATAGAAAGTGACTTATCATCCCAGTAAACACCGGCATATAAGGTAAACTATCATCCCTGCAAGCAGCGGCATAGAACTTGAGTAATCATCACTTCAGGCTCCAGCATTGATGGTGAGTTATCACCTCTTCAGGCTGTAGCATTGAAATTGAATTATCACTCCTGCAGGCACCGTCATAGTAGCAGAGTTATATTTCGTGTAGGCAATAGCATTGAAACTTATTTATCACCATTGCATTAAAGGGTTGCAGTGGCATTGAATTTGAGTTATCTTTCCTGCAAACAACGGCAAAGAAGGTCAATTATCTCACTTGCAGGGAGCTGACAATATAGACATGGGCATTGAAGGTGATTTATGAATGCAGTTACTCTATGGATGTGAAACATGGACACTAAATAGCGACTTAAAGAGGCAAATTCCTTGGGTAATAACTGTCTTTACAGTATCATGGGCTATAGCTGGAATGATTACGTATCATATCAGCGATTGCACCGTGAGACTGAATCTAGGCCTATTACCTGCATAATCTGTCAGCACCAACCCATGCAGTCAGCAACATAGAAGTGAGTGTCATCCCTAGAGTCACTGGCATAGAAGATGAACAATAATGTATAGAAGGACAGAATCATAAAAGGTAGGTTATTACCTACCTGTTATATCCTAACAGGTAGTGGGATCAAAGTTGAGTTATTAACCTTGCACGCAGAAGCATATAAAGTGAATTATCATCCCTGCAGACAGCGGCATAGAGGGTGAATTATAATCCCAACAGGCAGCGGTATTAAAAGGGAGTTATCAACCCTGCACAAAATGGCATTAAGGATGAGTTATCATCCCTGCAAGCAGCGGCGTTGAAGGTGAATTATTGTCCCCTTAGTCTGCAGCATTGAAAGTGAATTATCACCTCGAATTATCACCTCGATTTCCCGGACCTCCATTTCCCGGATATCGGATTTTCCGGACAAAATCCGAGGTCCGGGAATATGTCAGAGTCCATTTTTTTTTTTTTTTTTATTTTATCTTTTTCTTTACTTTTTTTTATACATTGAAATGCCTAGTGCTGGTCGTAAATTGACAAAGTTGTCCGGCGGTCCGAGCGTCTCCTGTCACCCCTGGTCAGTGTCCGCGCCTCCCGCCAGGTGGCAGCATACTCAGCGGTCGTATTGTTTACATTTGGGCACACGACACTCACGGTTCACTTGCACAGCCTCCGTCATTCCCCTGACCCCCACTGCCCCTGGTGTAGGAACGTCTCTTGAGACTATTGAACACTTTCTGCTGCCTCCCGCCAGGTGGCAGCATGCTCAGCGGTCGTATTGTTTACATTTGGACACACGACACTCACGGTTCACCTGCACTGCCTCCGTTAGTCCCCTGACCCGCACTGCCCCTGGGCAGGAACCCAGCAACAAAGGTAGTTGCGCCAGCAACGACCATCTCTCCGAACTTCTTTTCCTAATGACGAAAGCTACAAAGCCTCCCTTTTCATTAACGCGTCGGAAGGCGCTGACTGGCTAAGGCGAGTAATGACGTCATCAAGCGCGTCATCCATCACCAGCCAATGACAAACAGTTTTTAAAACTTCTCGACCAAGCACAAGTCAGCGAGACATATTTCCGGGCAAGAATGGCATGCCAGACTGCCTCTCCCCGCCTTCTTTCCCCGTCATCTCAAATTAATTCTCGTTTTATTCGGAATGCTTGCGTTTTAAGGAGTTTTAATGTATCAGATAGTAAGATGTATAAGTAAGGAGCCTGTGTTGCTAGTGTTTTGGTGGTAGAAGGTGTGTGTGTGGGTTGAAATAGTGAATATTTGTGATATTGGGAGGCCCCGCGGCAAGGCCTTTCCGTCACTGCCCCGCCATCAGTCACCTCATCATAACATCTTTAAATCACCCTTATTTAAGGTGACACACGGTGCTACATTGATTTAGATAATGAAAAGTATATATAACATCTCACCATAAACACTAAGTTGTATAATAACGAGTAATAAGACGTTTAATCCTGCCCAAACCTACAGTGGCGGAGGAGCTGGCGGCTCCAGCCGCCACACTGAAAAGTTTTGAGTAAAAACCCGCAGTTATCCGCCTCACCTGTGCCTTCCTGAAGAAGACAGTCAGCTCCCACGCCTGTGATAGCACCATAGGCTATCACCAGGGATCATAGGATTCCTCAAGGGGTTCTCGCTCCCCTACTAAATATTACCAAAGACATCTATCTCCCTTGGTGAAGTTGGTGTTGATATCCACCTCACAGGCTTCATGCTGCTGCTGCTGCTGCTGCCGAAGGCCGCGCAGCCAGACGTAGATGAGTCCCTTGCTTGTATTTCATCTCTTTACTCATATATATGAATAATATCCATCCAAATACAATCATATGTCTACATTCACCTATAAAAAAGATATTTCATAGCATACCAAGCAATAATGAGCATGCCTGGAGACTTCCGACCTCTGCTAATACCGGTCTTGAGCAGTCGTTGGCCAGTGTGCACGTTAACGACGAAACCTACGACTTTTCCGCGCTGTGGGTTCCGTCGTTGGACTAACGACCAAAAAAAGGTCTTTAAGTGTTTTGTGGCTTCTGGCCCTGGTGCAGGAACGTCTCTTGAGACTATTGAACACTTTCTGTTGCCTCCCGCCAGGTGGCAGCATGATCAGCGGACGTAAAAGTCCGCGGTGGGGTAGTTGATATTGGCTGTTGCCGGACAGTAAATACTAGAGTAGGATAAACGTCCAGGGGCGGGTAATGGCATCGGACTTTTTTTTTTTTTTTTTTTTTTTTTTTCAGAGGATAATTCCTGGACTGTTGAGATTCCCGGACTTTTGCGGTTCCCGGACCAGTGCTCCCCCCTATTAGTCCGGGAAATAGAGGTTTGTGTGTACCTGCATATAAGATAAGTTATCATTCCTGGATGGATAGGGATAAGTTAATTATTAACCCAGCAGGAAGCAGCATAGAAGGGGAGTTATTATCCTAACAGGCAGATACATTAAAAGTGATTTATCATTCTTGCAGGCATGTGCATTTGAGGTGAAGTACATGCCTGCATATAACGGCAATGAGTTTGGCAGGCACCGGAGCTGACGTTGTGTATTCATCCATGGATTAATGAGCATAGAAAGTGAGGTAGGAACCATGCAATCAGCAGCATAGAAGGTTAGTTATCATCTATTTTAGGCTTTGGTATAAAAGGTAAAACATGATCCATCCCTGCAGGCAGCGATATAGAATGTGAGATATCATCCTTCAACACTATGGCAGATAAGGTGAGTGATTTATAATCCCAGCAACCAGGATCATAGTAAGCTAGTTATCATTGCTATTGTGAAGAGCATAGAATACGAGTTATCATCCTAGAGTCAGCAGAATAAAAAGTTAGTTATCATCCCTGTAATCACCGGCATAGAAGGTAAAAGATCATCCCTGAAAGCAGAGGCATATAACTTGAGTTATCATCGCAGCAGGCAGCACCATTTAAAGTGAGTTATTATCATTGCAAGCAGGGACATTTAAGATTAGTTATTTCATCATCCCTTCAGGCTGCAGCATTGAGGGTGAGTAATCACTTTTTTAAGCTGTAGCATTGAAATTTAATTATAACTCTTGCATGCACCGTCATAGTCAGTCAATCATCAATCATTGGGGGCATACGCCGGTGGGCGCGCCGCCTCGCCCACCCTACGACGCCACTCCTGGGGGTCACCACGTGCCATTTTCCATGCAGGTTCATTTCCCATACCAAGCAGCTCTCGACAAGAAACATCAACTTGTCCCAGCCACGAGCTTTAGGGGTGCCCCGTTGGCCTCCTCCTCGCCGGATTGTCTCTTACAGATACAACTCGATGGGAAGGATCAGTTTCAGGGTAACGTGTCACATGCCCATATAGCCGAAGTTGACGCTGACGGACTATGCAGGTAATAGGCTTCGATTCAGTCTCACGATGCATTCTCTGATTTGACACGTAATCATTCCAGCGATACCCCATGATTCTGCGAAGACACTTATTACCAAAGGCATCGATTAGTCTCTTCAAGTCGCGATTTAGTATCCATGCCTCACAACCATAGAGTAAGACAGGGATCACAAGCGACTTGAAGATCCGGATCTTTGTCATCCTGCACAGGTACCGACAACGCCAAATACTTCTGCTGAGCGAGTCCATAACATCGTGGGCAATGCCAATCCGCCGTAAGACATCGTTGACGTGACCCGCCGTCATTATGGACTGCGCTACCAAGGTATGTAAAACTTTCCAAGATCTCAATGTCCTACCACACACGCATGAACAGACTGTACTGCTTCATCTAGTAAGCCTCCAAACACCTGGACCTTCGTCTTAAGCCAGGAGACCTCAAGTCCCAAAGGCTTTGCCTACTCGTGCAGCCCTCGAGAGCCATCACAAGAACCTCCAGCGACTCAGCAAAGATTACTGCATCATCGACAAAAACAAGATCAGTGATCTTGGTGTTGCCGAGGGATGCTCCTCAATCCCTTTTATCTACAACTTTGCCAAATACCCAGTCCATACAAGTGTTGGAAAGTGATTGGGCAAGAACGCACCCGTGCCTCACTCCTGTATTAACAGGAAATAAGCTGGACACACCTCCCCCACACTTCACAGCACTCTCAGTCTCAGAGTACAGACCAGTCATCAAACCAATAGTCCTTGCAGGAATCCAGCGAAGTCGCAGAAGATCCCAGAGTGACTCACGATGCACTGAGACAAACGCCTTCTTGAGATTAACATAGGCTGCACGCATCCCCTGTCGAAACTCACGTCGGCGTTCCACCAGGACACGAAGCGCTAGGATACGGTCCGTTGTTGACTTACCAGGCGTGAACCCAGACTGCTGAGGTCGCTGATGTTTCAGCAGATGACTGCGGATCCGCGTCAGCAGTAGATGGACAAGCACCTTGCCTGGCACGCTGAGCAGTGAAATAATGCGGTAATTGTTGCAGTCCTGATGGTCCCCTTTCCCATTCCAGATAGGGACGACCAGCCCCATTTTCAGTCAGGAGGAATGGTACCTGATTGCCACACGGCAGTTGTCACCGTCATAGTAGCCGAGTTATATTTCCTGCAACCAATAGCATTAAAGCATCGCTGCGATGAGTACGTTACAAATCAGCGTTGCACCGTGAGACTGATTCGAGGCCTATCACCTGCTTAGACCGTCAGCGCCAATCCATGTAGTCAGCGGCTTAAAGGGTGAGTATCATCCCCAGAGTCACTGGCATATAAGGTGAACAATAATGTTTGCGACTAAACCGGCTACCCCACTGGTTCTACCAGTGAGGAGTGTGTGCTGGACACCCAGATGGACTAAATATATGACCATCTTTAAGGGCATATGAACTCACTATTGAGTCAATGGCCATCCAGCCCCAGCTATGGGTGAAATAGTGGGCAGCCTGGGGTTAATCCCTACAGGGGGTTCTGCGTCCCTGGCCACGGCGAGCAGTAAGGCCAATCTCTGACATAGATTGGTTGGGGAGGGTTTTGCGACCCCTCCCTGTAAAAACCTAACTTAGCCACAAACATATTATGAGGTAGAGGCCGGGGGCGCGGTAACCGCGCTCCCGACCCGGTTTTGCTGGGGGGCCCGACCATGCAGACCCTTCCAATGCCGACACAGGGGGAGGGTCTGCCTATGACGAGTGCGTGGCAAAGCCCTCGGGAATCCCGCACTCTAAATCGAGTGGTAGGGCTCCCTAGCCCAACTTTTTCTTATGGGGGTGGCCGGGCGGTGCAGAGGCCGTGCCTGCCCGTCGAATCACTCCTGGGATAAACCTCCGGAGGGTTCTTTGTGTGGGCTCGTCGAACGTTCTGAGCCTCTCAGACAATCGTTGACTACCTCTCCTATCGGGCGAGCTAAGTAGGCTGAGGGTGGTGGGACTCTCTGAGACGAGGAGGCCTGGCAGTGGCGAGACTAGCAGTGGGGGTTACATCTACTGCTGATCCGGCATGAGCAATGGCGACCATGTCCGGGGAATAGCTATAGGCATCTCCAGCAAACTGCAGCCGTCAGTTGTTGAGGTTACTCCGGTTGATGAGAGTATAATGCGGGTGAGGATGAAACACACTCTGGGTTTCATGTCTCTTGTTGCAATGTAGGCTCCTACTGAGGTGGTAACTGAAGAGAGGAGATGTCTACGCCAACTCGACTTGTATTAGCAGTGTCTCTTCGGGACACACCATTGTCTGGGGAACTTCATGCTACTACTGCACGTCAGAGATGGTTACGAGTTATATGTTGGTCCCCAATGGTCGGTACCGAGAAACATTAACGGTTTCTGCTTTGAATTGCAAGATCCAGAAGATGAGAATTGCAGGTTTTTGGCATCAGAGACCAGAGCTGCACCGCTGGGACATGGTATATGTACTGCGGAGGGTAGCGAAGGGAGATCGACCACGTCCTCGTTAGTACTCGTTGGAGGATCCTCCAGAACTGCAATGTTTACCAGAGTGCTGAATTTTTTGGAACAGATCACAGACTTGTTGTTACACTTAAGCTTCATGCCAAGTCCAAAAGAATCTCAAGAGGTAACCATACTGTGTTTCATCTTGAGAGACTGAAGGCCTTGACATGTGCCCATGAGTATGCTGTGGCAGTCTCAAATCGGTTTGATGTGCTCGGTGCCCTCGAGGACTCTAGAACTGAGGGATACCTTCCGACATGAAACTCTACAGGCTGCCAAGGAGTGTATTGGGGAGCGCCCGAGGTCAAGGCATGGTTTTGTTTCGACGGAGACGCTGGAGAAAATCGAGGAGAGTCGCGCTGCCAGGCTGGCTGGGAACCAGAACCAGCACAGGGCTCTGTCACGCCGGACTAAAACGCTCCTGGGGAGAGACAAGGAGAGGTAAGTCAGGAGTCTCGCTGAGGATATCGAGGGTCATTTGAACGCTAATGACCTCCGACCCGCCTACCGAGCCCTGAAGAAGCTCCGCCCCAAGTCTCCATTTCGGGCGAGTGCTATTCGAGCAGCAGATGGGCGCCTCGTGTCGGACACGGATGGGCAGATGGCTCGTTGGGCTGAGTACTTTGGGCAGTTGTTCACGGTGGACCCTCCAACTGAGCAGCTTCACACCACTGGATTACAGGCAGTGGATGCCGATCCTCCCATTGACGAAACCGCACCCTTTCTTGACGAAGTCAGAGAGGCTGTGGCTAAGTTGAGGGGTGGAAAGGCAGCTGGTGTTTGTAATATCAGTGCGGAGCTCCTCAAAGCTGGGGGTGAGGCCATGATCCACGAGTTGCATGCTGTCCTGACTGCCGTATGGCAATCAGGTACCATTCCTCCTGACTGAAAACGGGGACTGGTCGTCCCTATCTGGAATGGGAAAGGGGACCGTCAGGACTGCAACAATTACCGTGGTATTACACTGCACAGCGTGCCAGTTAAGGTGCTTGCCCATCTATTACTGACACTGATCCGCAGTCATCTGCTGCAGCATCAGAGACCTCAGCAGTCTGGTTTCACGCCTGGTAAGTCAACAAAGGACCGTATCCTAGCGCTTCGTGTCCTGGTGGAACGCCGACGTGAGTTTCGACAGGGGACGCTTGCAGCCTATGTTTATCTCAAGAAGGCATTTGACTCAGTGCATCGTGAGTCACTCTAGGATCTTCTGCGACTTCGCGGGATTCCTGCAAGGACAATTGGTTTGATGACTGATCTGTACTCTGGGATTGAGAGTGCTGTGTAGTGTAGGGGAGATGTATCCAGCTTCTTTCCTGTTAATACAGGAGTGAGGCAAGGGTGCGTCCTTGCTCCATCACTTTTCAACACTTGTATGGACTGGGTATTGGGCAACGTTGTAAATCAAGGTGATTGTGGGGCATCCCTCAGCAACACCAGGATCACTGATCCTGCTTTTGCCGATGATGCAGTAATATTTGCTGAGTCACTGGGGGTCCTGGTGATGGTTCTCGAGGCGCTGCACGAGGAGGCAAAGCCTTTGGGACTTGAAATTTCCTTGCCAAGACCAAGATCCAGGTGTTTGGAGGCTTTTACTAGATGAAACAATACAGCATGTTCATGCGTACGGCGAGGACATTGAGATCTTGGAAAGTTTTATATACCTTGGTAGCGCAGTCCATAATCACATCAGGTCACGTCAAGAAGTCTTACGTCAGATTGGGATAGCCCACGGTGTTGTGGACTCGCTCAGCAGGAGTATTTGGCGTTGTCGGTACCTGTGCAGGATGACAAAGAACCGGATCTTCAAATTTCTTGTGATCCCTGACTTACTCTATGGTTGTGAGACATAGCCACTAAATAGCGACTTGAAGAGACGAATCGATGCCTTTGGTAATAAGTGTCTTCACAGAATCATGGGCTATCGCTGGAATGATTAAGTGTCAAATCAGCGATTGCACCGTGAGACTGAATCGAGGCCTATTACCTGCATAGTTCGTCAGCGCCAACTTCAGCTATATGGGAATGTGGCTCGCTACCCTGAAACCGATCCTTACCATCGTGTTGTATCTGTAAGAGACAATCCGGCGTGGAGGAGGCCAAGGGGGCGCCCACAAGGCTCGTGGCTGAGGCAAGTTGGTGTTTCTTGTCGAGAGCTGCTTGGTATGGGAAAGGAGCCTGCATGGGGACTCGCGCGTGGCGACCCCCGGGTGTGGCGTCCTAGGGTGGGCGAGGCGACGCGCCCCCCGGCGTATGCCCCCAATGATTGATTGATTGTATAAAAGGTAAAATAGTATCCCTTCAGGGAGCGACATAGAAAGTGATATATAATCCTTGAAAACAATAGCAGAGGAGGTGAGTGATTTATAATCCCAGAAACCAGCAGCATAGAGGGTGAGTGATTTATAATCCCAGCAACCAGAATCATAGAAGGTGAGTTATCAGGGCTATTGTGAAAAATATAGAATACGAGTTATCATCCCTAGAGTCAGCAGTATAGAAATATAGTAATATAGTAATAGCAGTATAGTATAGTAATTGTAATTATCTATATATGTATATGCCTACCTATCTAACTATATTTCTTGACTCACTATTAACTAATTAAGTACTAGAAATTACGAACTTTATTCAGCTCAAAGAATATTTTTTTCACGAAATTCCCAGACTCACATCAGCTCAAATTTAATACCCGGTATCACCTTTACGGGTAATGTCAGTTTCCTGAAGAAGACTAGCAATACATTTTTGGTGAGGGGCTATATATAAATCAAGTTTTATTGCTGCATTTCACAGCTAAGGGGGGATCAGTAATAATGGGTTTAAATGATAAGCGTCACATTTTAAGTATAAATTTAATCCCATATTTTTTGATGTGCAAAAAATGATAGGCATAATATTTTGTTCATTATTGCATGTGACAGTTGTCATTTGCCATAACCAGGCCACAACTGGTTAAATAAATAATTAAAAGTTGTTTTGTTGTATTATTAAGAGTGATATTGTCGTATATTTAATTTCCAATTATTGCGGTAGTCCGAAAAAGTAACCAAAACGCAAATGACCTGAAAAACCATGTTCCACTCAAAATATTTAAGTATAATCTTGGGCAGATATTCAGTAGGCATCAAGGTTTCAGAAAAATATAACTTCGTTTCTATTGCAATTTGTGGTGGGTCCATTCATATTTTGACTGGACTAAAAGTGAGCAATCATCCCTGTAAACACCGGCATAGAATTAAACTATCATCTCTGCAAGCAGCGGCATAGAACTTTATCATCGCAGCAGGCAGCAGCATTAAAAGTGACTTATTATCCCTGTAGGAAGGGGCATTTAAGGTGAGTTATTATCCCTTCAGGCTGCAGCATTGAAGGTGATTTGTTACCCCTTCAGGCTGTAACATTTAAATTAAATTATCACTCCTGCAGGCACCGTCATAGTAGTTGAGTTACATTTCCTGCAGGCAATAGCATTGAAGCTTATTCATCACCATTGCATTGAAAAATGGCAGCGGCATTGAATTTGAGTTATCTGTCTTGCAAACAACGACAAAGAAGATGATTTATCTCCATTGCAGGCAGCGGAAAATATAGAAATGGGCATTGGAGGTGATTTATGAAAGCACCTACTCTACACTACGCGCCAAAATATTGTTCGCCGCATCATAACAGACGCGCCCATAAGGAAATTCTGAAAATGTACTCTATAGCAGCCTAGTGACTTCCGAGAGAGATATCCTACATATGGCAGCTTGTTTAAAGCACGGGCAGTCTATCAAGACCGTTGAGGAATGTTCAGATGCCACTTGTCAATTATAGATGAAGCATTTTGAAAAGGATCGCCTCACTACCCGCGAGTAATTTGAACAGACGCATGTTGGTATAACTATCATTATTTTCATAATGGGTGGCAAGAAAGACCTAACAAAGGAGCAAATTAAAGTTATTGTGACCCTACACAAGGCAGAGAGGCTAGAGGAAGAAATATCAAGGATTGTGGGTGTTACAAGGAAATGTGTGATGAAGTGGGTGGGAGTTTTGTGAACGTGGCGAGGTAGCGACACCGTAACATAAATTAGTGGCCATGGTGAGGATGTAAAACATCAGCAAGCACCGTAAATGTCATGACACGTCAAGTGGATGCCCATCCTCAAATATGAGCAAGAAAATTATTACGATATGACATTTACATCCTCGCTGTGGCCACTTCTTTATGTTATGGTGTTGCCACCCCGCCACCCTTCACGAAACTCTCCACCACTTCATCACACATTTCCTCGTAACACCCACAATCCTTGATATTTCTTCCTCTGGCCTCTCTGCCTTGTGTAGTATCACAATAACTTTAATTTGCTCCTTTGTTAGGTCTTTCTTGTCACCCATTATGAAAATAATGATAGTTATACCAACGCGCGTCTGTTCAAATTACTCGCGGGGAGTGAGGCGATCCTTTTCAAAATGCTTCGTCTATAATTGATAAGTGGCATCTGAACATTCCTCAACGGTCTTGATGGACTGCCCGTGCCTTAAACAAGCTGCCATATGTAGGATATCTCTCTCGGAAGTCACTAGGCTGCTATAGAGTACATTTTCAGAATTTCCTTATGGGCGCGTCATAAGTCGCGTTATAAGGCGTTATAAGTCGCTAGGTCGTGAAGACCGGAAGTTAGCCTCTCTGAATGTAGCCCCTGGACCAGCCGTCATGGCGGATCTTCTGAATCTATACCGCCAGCATATTCCCGTTCTCTATGCGTGTATGTGGTTTCCGAGTGAAGACGCTTGGCTGTAGCTCCGAAACTAACCATAGGATTTTATCGAAAATACCCTCATTGTTATTCCCACACAAAGTTACCGTGCGTCCACCAGGGAAAACTAATCTACCTTATCCGTAACCTAACATAACCTAACCTGACGTGTTCAAGAGTAAACGCCACATATTCTTCCAGAAAACGGGAATATGCATACCGCCACACCGGTCTTGGCAAAATATTAGGAGGATGTTTTTAAAACGATAATCAAGAGAAAGGTTTATTCTAGTCATTTTAAACGTTATTTTTTAGGGGTTTTCAGAATACCTCAAGGAACAGTATGATATTTTTTATAAAGCTCAAACAAGTTTTCAAATAGGCAATAATATATATTTTTGAGACTTTTGAGGACTCTTCATGTGCCGGTTTAGTGAGCGTTGGTAAACACAGTATGCTGAGCGTGTTTAATAACGTTTATGTTAGCAGGTTTTTAGAATTAGTTTTTGGTTCGATATTCGAACGAATATCGATATCGAATATCGAAATATCGAATATTCGATTTGGTTCGAGTTAACGTCGCTTTTATAATTATGTTGAATTTTTTTAAGGTGTTCTTTTATCAGAATGTTTACAGAGACGTGATTGGTACTGTTGGTGCAGTACTATGTTTTCTTAATGGGCAACACTACCTTGCAATAACCTAAGTGTGCCTTTGGGAGACTCATACTGTAACTGCAAGGTGATGATCTTACAGATAAGGAATTTTATTTTCTCAACTCTGTGTTCATTAATATTCTTAAAAATGTGGTCACCTACACGAGTAATGCAACATAATCCCACGTGTGTTGGATACGAAGATGAACACTGCTGCTAAGGCTTTCCTATTTACCTTAGTGCTTTCAAAAGTATTACATATGCTGCTGATCTCTGAGGCAAACAACTTTATTAAGGCCTCGCTTCCTGAACTCCTCAGTCTCCAATAGTGTTCCTGTCGATTGTGTCACCCCGAAAATAAAGTCAGAGCTGCCCTCCACATATCCCCGATCTCGAAGATACATCAGCGGCCGGAGAGCCTTGCGCGACAGAGACGTATCACCCAACACAATTTCCTGACGTCAGGCCATTATTCTTGTGTCTAGAAATAATACCTCTCGTGTCGCCCCTCAACTCCTCCTTTACGATCTCCTCCTGTTTTCTTATATTTTATTCCTGAATGTCCCTCCATTGCTTTCAATTTTGCAACCCTCTTATTTTCTTTTAGTCTCTCCTACATTTTTTCACGTTCGTTTTGGCTTTTCTTACAGCATTATCTTTATGTTTTTGTTTTCTTCGCCCAAATCCTTTGTCTCCCTCTTCTCCTTTTCCCTCTTTTTAGAATTCTTACATAACCAGAACGCTCAGACTCAGACTCAGGACTTGTCGCAGCAAACTGACAGGGAATTCATTTTTTTCTTTCAATTTTCGTCTCAGTATATATGAATAACTAAACATTCTTTATCTAAGCAGCCATTGATCGGTCTATCTGTTTGTCTGTCTATATGTGTCTGTCTATCTGCTTCTATGACGACAAATCTGCCTTTCTGATACCATGTAAGTATATAATCTATCTAAATTATGAACGTAATTAACGGAAAAAGAAAAAAAAACAAAGTCACACATTGGTGGTCATAACCATTCCCTTTCACAGCCAAACTTTCCACATAATATCTATTCTATCGAAGACCAGCCCAAAAAACTTTGGTTATTACAGCTTGAATTACATGGAAGAGAAGTAAAAAAGAAAGAAATATAAAGAGTACCTAAACCCATTTATCAAGATAAGTGTATAACGAAAAGTGTATATCGGTACCTGGACAGTTTGCCTACTGACAGTCTGCCTACGGACAATGTACCTACGGACAATGTGCCTACGGACAGTTTGCCTACCGGACATTATGACTACCGGACATTATGCCTACCAGACATTATGCCTAACAACGAACGATGCCTAGCGAACAACTGTTTCATAAACTAGAGAGGGTATTTTTGAACAATCATTATCAACCTAAACTTCACTTCAAGCGCTTGCATTTGTTTCTCTACAAGATGTTAGCGACACGTTTGAAAGATTTATGTCTCCACTGGACGAGGAAACGGACGAGATCCTGGGAGACTTTCTAACCTATTTTGAGGCTACTTGGATTGGAAATGTGCAGCGAGGACGTAGAAGACGGCCCTCTTTTCCCCAAGAATTTTGGAATATCCATGAAAGAGTTTTATCAGACTTGCCTCGCATCAACAACTCGATAGAAGGCTGGCACAGAGCCTTCGACCAACGATTCCCAATTAAACAACCAACTCTGTGTCGACTTGTAGACCGATTGCCTATAGAGCAAGCCGACAACGAACTCCTTATTGATCACGCCAACCCTGGAGTTCCTTTGCCACCAACCAAGAAAAAGTACGAGTATGTCAATCAACGCCTGAAGAACCTCGTTGAGAAGTACTGTATGACAACACCCCGGTTCTTGAATATCTTCGTGGCATTGCTCGCAATTTATAGAACTTCTGAATATGTCCGTCCATTCTAGATTGATTTTTTGGTTTCAAATTTGATTTTTAAATCTTATTTTATATATGCTTTTTGAAAAAGTTGTATTTTACACATGAATTTAAGACTAATTATATATATATATATATATATATATATATATATATATATATATATATATATATATATATATATATATATATATATATATATACATTTTATTCTTATATATTTATGTCAAAATTCTAATGTATATAAATAAAATTATATTAAATATATGAAAATAGAATTGAAAAATAAAAACGCTGCCCCTATAAGCTGCGTCTGTTAGGCGTGTCGTCCTTTAGGCATCATGTCCGTTAGCCATAATGTCCGGTAGGCATGGTGCCCGTAGGCATAATGTCCGATGTCCGGTAAGCATAATGTCCGGTAGGCATGATGTCCGTTAGGCAAACTGGCCGGTAGGCACATTCCGTAGGCAAACTGTCCGTAGGCAAACTGTCCGTAGCCTAACATTCCGAATAAGCAAACTGTCCGTAGGCATAGTGTCCGGCCACGTGTATATCAATAGCAGGAGAGTCAAGCGATGGTGAAGAATGAATGTGACAGAGGGATTGTTTATCTGATAACAATGATATATACAACCAGGGGACGTATTCATATTCTTGCTAACGCTCAGCAAACCCCAGTTACAGCTTGAAATTAGCTTTCAAGGTTAGCAGTTAGCTGTTAACCAGTAACAGTTTAGGCATTAACTTATGGAGGGGGTTGAAAGTGCTGCCAAGCTAGAAACGTTCTGGAGCACTTATATCTTCTTAGATATCTATCTTCTTCTTCTTCTATCTTATTGAGTCTGCTGGGGGCGACCAAGGCAGACCAACAACACATTCAGCGATTGAGGGAAGGTTTTTGTGATAAAATGACGTTTGAAGAGTACATTATATAAATAGCAAACCCTCACCCATATTACCTAACTTATACATACATTATTTTTTTATCACTGAAACGTTGCCACAGCAAACCTTCAATGTTAATACATGGTGTTGTTTAGGGCTGCGATGATTCCTCAAGGAACCCTATGAACACTGGCGAGGTCGTGTGAGGATATCATAGGCGTGACTGTATTCTTCAGGAAGGTGCAGGTGAGGCAGATGCCAACGTGTTATTGTGAAGGGTGGACGCTTGCCTCCGCCAGCAGGGTGGGCACTAAGCAACTCAAAGGTGGTAACGTTCAAGGTGAGAAGTTGAGAAAAAGAGCTGCACGATGGGAGTGGATACGTAAACTCTGCAGCCGCAAGTGCTCAATGGTCTCCAGGAGTGTCCTGCACCAGGGGGAGTGAGGGTCAGGGGACAATCGCAGGCGGTTCATGTGAACCAGTTTTCTATGACTCACACGGAGATTGGCGAGACGGACATCCAATGTTACCGGCCATGTGACATGTTTGAATTAAGTTGCCACAAACCGCCAACTTCGGTTAGCTTATCCCAATGTTATGTTTTTGGAATTATAAATGCTGCAATTATCAGAAAATAAGTTATAATTCAACCATGAAAATATGTTTAATTGTAATTACGCGCCAAATCTTCCTTTATATCCGATATCCATTTCAACTTTAAGTGGGACTTAGTAGAATACGACTGCGTTAGCTGCCCGTGCCCAATCCTGATAACCTTAATAGCGTTTGTTCAAAGTTTTATGAATGATTTTTTTACCATCCCTTTTAGGTGATATTGCTTTTAAGCGCGGTATCAAACAAAAATACGAATACAGCCCCAGCCTTGCCAATACCCATTCATGCATACTGGTTCCCGTATGACAAAAATATGAACCTTCAAGTCTTCAACATTATCTTAGCAATTCAGGAAGTGGAGGCGGAGCAGAGGCTCCTGCCGCACATCTTTGAAAGCGGGAGCAGACCGCCTCGACCTGACCTTCATCTCGTAAGTAACGGATGAAGCGACACGAAAAATTATTACAACACAGAAAATAAGTTTCCGTTATTTTGGAAGATTTTATGATGGTGCTTGGCGGTGCGTGAAGCTGATTGCGTGGCGTGCAGTGTGTGTGTGTGTGTGTGTGTGTGTGTGTGTGTGTGTGTGTGTGTGTGTGTGTGTGTGTGTGTGTGTGTGTGTGTGTGTGTGTGTGTGTGTGTGTGTATATGCATAAATGCAATAGTAGTAGAACTGGTATTATGAATGATGATGATGCTGATAATGATGATAACAATATCAATAATAATAGTACTATGGATGATAATAATAATGAGTATATTAATAATGGTAATAAAAATAACAATAAAGAAAAATTGAATCTACATAATAATGATAATATTGATATCGATGATAAAGAAAAATCCAAAATAATAGCAATAATGGCAGTAATAACAGCAACAATAACAATGTGTATAGAAGTACAAAACACACCCCTGTGCCAAAAGATCTAGGTTTGCGGCAGTTACTCAGTGAAATACATATAGTCACACAAAGAGGCTTAAAAAAACGTGAGAGTTTATTTAATACCAAGAACCTCACTCATACAATGCACATAAACATTTCATATAATATACACTACATTACACAAATTAATATAACCGCTTGTAACTATCACAGAAGGATAATATTACTAATAAATATATATATATATTTAATCAATTAATTAATTACTTCTATACAAAATAAATGCAAATGATTAAAAGATGTAGCAAGTCCTAACCAGAGACTGCTACCTAAATCTCCATATAATAAATAGTTATAGTAATCGACAAGCCTCACATCTTCTAGAAGTCTTAGATATATATAATGCATGTTAAAATCGCCTAAACCTTTAACGTTCCCAACCTGTTTTCTGTTGTTTCCCCCTTTAACCAGTTCAGCCATCCGGATTTCCCCCTTCATGTGGATAAGGAAAAAACTTGCTAAAACACAAAATGTACTTGTTTAATAACACAAGTATATAGACAATATCCTCTATATCTATATATACATGAAGAAAAGTCAATAGCCGCATTCTAGGACTTTTTTTCTGTCGACTAAATGCTAGTAAATTAGATGACCCTCAGGATAAATTTCCCCCTCAGAGTCCTGAAATTTCCCCTAGGTTGGGAAATGCTGACCTAAACGAAAACAATAGTTACAACAACAAAAAAAAGAGTACAATAAAAAATGAGTGAAGACGACAGAACAAAAATATTACAGGACAGACAGGAGGGTGAGTGATTTTGTGGGGCAGGACAGACAAGACGGTGATAAATAGTTTTTTGTTTCGGTTGAATAGGACAGACAAAACGATGATAAGTATTGTTTTTGTGGCAGGACAGACAGGATGGAGATAAGTATTGCTTTTTTTGTGGCAAGACAGACAGAAAGGATATATATAATTCTTGCTTCCTGACCCCAAACTAACAGTGATAAGTATTTCTTGTTTTAGAACACTTGGTAACCTTGAAAACGGGACTATGATCAGAGAATTACCATTAGGAGACAGACGAAGAGGAAGATAAAGTTCGAGGTAATGAGAGGAAGAAAAACAAAGAGGAACCACTAAGGGAATACAAGCCAGGGAAAACAGAGCATTATCGCCCCGTCCCGTGGAACATCTCGGTCCCTTAAAGGTAAAAGAAGACTACTGTTCCGCGATGTGCCCTATTCTGTCCACGCCCGATCGATACCTGGCTGGAGAGGGAGGCGGAGAGGTGGGGAAAGTGACACTATACTGCTGTCGGTGGGACGGTGTGATGGTGGTGGGGGATTGGTTTGAACGGTTTGAAAGGTTTATTATACTCCAGCGACCCCTCGACGGGGTATACAAAGTAATTATTAAATGAAAAAAAACAGTAACCACTTAAACCTAAACTCAAACATATATCATATCATCAATTACTACTACATTAAATTTTCAAAAACCTTCAAAATACAACAAAAAACTTGGCTAAATAACTACATATTGCAAGAATTTGTAGTGTCAAACAACAGTTGCATTTTATAACATTTGGGTTATCATGATAATAATGTTTAAGGTATAATATCCTTTCATCCTCAAAGTGCTTAATGTACACCTAAATAAGTAGTGAAATGCATCACCAATCTCATTTGCAGAAGTTACATATAAGACATAACCTTTCATCTATAGTACTAACATTATTGTACCTTCCAACTACAATTATTTTTAATTAATAAATTGGTAATTTGCTGTTTCCACATTTAAATTTACATATATAAATAGCATTGCTAATTTCAATAAATAGTATTTGAATTATGTACACGTAGTCATTAGTCTATAGTTAACACACGCCAGACTGCTCTCCACTTTTTCAGACCATTTTTGTTAATACATATCACTCGACCACAATTTAAACGCCTCCTTAAGCTCTTTAATAGATGCAACCTGATTAAATATGTTTGACATTCCGTGGCTATTTAGGATATATATTATCTTAGTTAGCCAGGATGCTATATATTGTTGCATTTCATGCAATCTTTTATGAAAAAAATATAATGCATTTGAAATTTTACCTCGACCATTGGAAATTCCATAGCAAAAGTTTACCATTATGTTGCATATAACCTCCTCTAAACTCGTACATCCCAGTTCACCAAGAATAAATCAAGTTGATGTGGACTTACTAAGTTTAAGTAGTCTTTTGTAAAACTTATTACGTGCGGTGTTTAGCTATTGAATGCTACCATATAATAATACCATACCACTCCACAACCATGCAGCATTACAGGCATTACAAGTTTGTCATACAGATCAAGGCATATATCCAAAGGTAGATTAAGTTTGTAATTTTTTCCTAATAACCAATATAACCTTCTTCGCATTTATGGCTTGCTTAAAGCTTTGGCTTTATGAAACAGTCCATTGGAATTGAACTTTACTCCTAGATACACGTAGTAATCAACAACATCAATTTAGTATTCACTAAACTGAAAATTTTCATATATCCTAACTCTACCTTTAGAAAATACAATTACCTTCGTTTCATTTACATTTACTTGCAGCGACCACACATTGCAGTAATCATAAACATCATCCAGAGCACACTGTAATAAGTTGCTATCTTCTGCAAGTACTATACTTAGTGTCATCGGCATATAACAACCAAAATAAACTTAAATACAACACAATCTCTTCAGCATTTAATACATCTATAGCTTTATCATGCAATAAGGATAAACCAGTGTAATGTGCTGAAATGTAGGCATTAAAATCATTCCAAGAAAATTGCAGATAATAATGGAGACAAATTTTCCCTTACTCCAACATTACAAGGGAAACTAGGGGGGGGGGGGGGGGACTCAGTAGAGCGCATACCTCCGCCCGAATATTTCATCAATTGGTTGCCATGGCAACAGTTGTGATTCGATTTCATTAACAAAAAAAGAGTTAAAAAATATACATATAAAAGGGTAAAAAAAAGGAAAAAAGAAAAAAAAAAAAAAAGTAAAATATATTATATATATATATATATATATATATATATATATATATATATATATATATATATATATATATATATATATATATATATATATATATATATATATATATATATATTATATATATATATATATATATATATATATATATATAATCGGTATGCTCGGTATGAGCGCATACCTCCGGCCGAGGAAGTATGCGTTCATTGGTTGCCATGGCAACAGTTGTCAATAGATTTCCTCCAAAATTACATCAGTTCTTCCTTATACCAAATAGACTTGGTATACCAAGCTTGGTCCAAATCTATTCGTAACTTTTCGAGAAATCCTGTAAACAAACAAAAAAACAAACAAACAAACAAACAGACAGACAGATCGGGGTGAAAACATAACCCCTCCAACTTAGTTGACGGAGGTCAAAACTTAAAAGTTTGCTGCCAATTTTAATATTTGACCTAGTATTTGAGTAGATATTCATGATCAACCTTAGTACTCTACCATTAATTTTACTGTTCATCATTTTCAGCCATAAGTATGACCTGTCAATGAAATAAAATGGGTTTTTTTATAATCAATAAATGCACATAAAAGTTATTTCTTCTGAGATATATAATAGTCTACCATAACATGCAGAGTGAAAATATGATCAAGAGTGCTACAGTATAACTGTATAAAACCTGCTTGTTCGCTCCCCAATGATCATCTGCTAGTTAGATAGTTATAATATGCAATCGTGAATTTATTATAGATGTGAATAATTTACCAAGACAACTTAACAATGTTATACCTCGATAATTGTCCACTTCATGAATATATCCCTTGCCCTTGTATATGGGTTTAATCAATCCGGTGATGGGGATGACTAGTATGTCAACAGATTACAAAGCATTGCGAAAATAACACAAACGGTAATAGACTTTAGGTCCTAATAAAGCTGTTTGCTTTTAATACTCTACACTAACTACTTGTACTAGAGCCCGTCAGGGTGGCAAGGTTGGTAGAGACGTGAGTTCGCAATGTGCAGCGTCCCTGTGCATTCGGTCAGCGGTTCGAGTCCGCCTAGTTCGTGCTGACGTAGCGGCGCTTTGTATAGTCAATAACCTTGTAGTTGGTACTTGCAAAGTGTCTAGATAGGATGAAAATCTCTTACTTGTACTAGGGATATTATATAACATCAGTATACAAAGGAATGGAAAGGATGAACAGAGAGCAACAGCCTATTGGGTCAGAAGGGCTGCCTGTGTGACTACTTTCAACTTTCATGTTTTCTAAGTATTAGCTGAAAAAAAATAGCAAGGTTGAATGCTTTTAAAGAAGGAGGAAGTGGAGGAGGAGGAATATGAGAATCAGCAAAAAGAGCGTAGGGCTAACGGTGATGAATTTTTTTTTATTTCTCTCTCTCTCTCTCTCCTCTCTCTCTCTCTCCTCTCTCTCTCTCTCTCTCTCTCTCCTCTCTCTCTTCTCTCTCTCTCTCTTCTTCTCTCTTCTCCTCTCTCTCTCTCTCTCTCCTCTCTCCTCTCTCTCTCTCTCTCTCTCTCTCTCTCTCTCTCTCTCTCTCTCTCTCTCTCTCTCTATATATATATATATATATATATATATATATATACATATATACATATATATGTATTAGAGTAATTTAGACGATAACAAAGACTAAAGGAATACAAAAAGGTGAAAAGTTAAATCTCATTTTTTCTGCTAGACCCCAATGGACCCGTTTACTCTACTTGAGTTTACGATATCATGGAAATCTTCAAGTCTCATATATTAGGGTAGTGATGTTGATTTTTCTATGTGAACAGTATTTTTGATGATACAGCCTATTTAAGCACATAAGAATGTATGTGTTCTAAAACGAATGGCGCTTTGTTGTGACGTCACCGACTCGTCTGCTACAGACCAGCAGCACAGCCGTCAAGCCACCCCTCCACTTGCATTTGCTTGCACTTGTCCTACTACCTACTACACCAACTTGCATTATCCCTACTACCGCAAGATGACCAGTAATCCTCCTTTAAGTGAAGTGATAGTCTTTCACAGTGTTTGTGAATATATAAGTTGTAGTTTATAAAGACGAAGTGGATAGACAGGATAAGTGGCCCATGACACAAGACAAGTGATAACTTTTGGCATCGCAACTCCTTACAGGTAGTTCAAATGAACCAGCAATGCCAAGTACAGCCAGACAGATATATGAACTCATATAATAACAGGTCGAATGAGATATATGGTTTTCTTTCCTCACATAAGCAAAGCATACACCTTTCGTCACTCTAATTCCTGCCTCCCACAACACTCTAACTCCACTCAGTCAAGTTGCTTTCATCATTTGGTTAATATTTCCGTTAATATAGTCGGGTTCAAAAGGCCTTACAGCTTACTTTTTCTCTATTATATGCGGTTCTACTGCAGTTTAATGCATTACAATTAAGCACGTAGCTATAACCATCCTCAACTTGTATATCTGACTATCAGCAGTACTTCTAACACCTACATCAACCATCGGAAATAAACAATAATATAGGAGGGTTTGGGGGTGTCTGCAACCTCCTCAATTAGCTCAGGTTAGATAATTATAATCAATGACCGGGTTAGGTTAGGTAAACAATGTCCAGGTTAGGTTAGTGAACTAGTGGGGGGAGGGGTCTGGAGTGGCGCAGCCCCCCTTTTTATATGTCAACTATAGGTCACATGATAGGAAGTATTGTATTAAACTGCAGTTTTAACTTATTTTCGGCTAGTATATTGTGCAATAGTTATTCGCTTGAAGAAAGCAAAATCATAACACTGATTTATATATAAGTGATTTCCCGATGAGAGAACATTCATGTTACTGCTGTGAAGACCATTTTGATATAAGTCTTAAATGTACTTGTGCATGGATAAGTAACTTGCAAATGATATGTAGCTTTGGGGCTTTAGCTAAGTTGTGATCAGTTGCAGGAGTGTTATGCACTATATGCCAGGCTGTTGAGGCTGGGATGAGACTGGTGGTGGGTGGGTTGGTTGTGATTGGCTGTGGGTGGAATTTCTTTCTTCTTCATTTATGAATGTGTTAAGTTAGAAGTAATGCTACTGCCGGGTTAGGTTAGGAAGTAATAAGGCTTTAGCTTACCAGTACTTTTTCTTAAATATGATATGCAAAATAATGGGTGAATATTCCGCAGGAGTTAGTGACAGTCAAACAGCCACGGCAGCCGGCAATCTCGCACCATCATAATCGCTTATTGAGCCTAAATAACTCAACAAACCCTAACCAAACCTAACCTAACCAAACTAAAGTAACCTAGCTTCATACATAACATGAAGAAAAAAACATTCCTCCCACAGCTTACCACAACCAACCCACCCGCACATCCTAACCTCAACAGCCTGGCATAGTGCATTCCACTCCCGCGACTTATCACAGCTCAGTTAAAAAACCCAAAGCTACATATTAGTCCAGGAGCCCAGAAACAATTAATTCACATCGTGAGTACGAAAGGTTTTACACCTGGAATGGGTAGGACTGTCTTTGGAATCCCCCAAAAGGCCTTTCTTAAGTTCTGCAATTGTGGACTGCCACTAGAGGGCGCCCTTCAAAGTTACCCCCAAAACATTTTTAATTCACACTTTGAGTACATCCATGAAACTTTACCAAAACATAGCCCAGGGCACCATGACTAAGGAACCATGATTCTTAAGTTCACCAGTTATGGACTAGGGTACTTAAGAAAGGGCCAAAGGGCCTAATTTCCCCCAAAACAGAGTTATTTCACATTTCAGGTACATCCACCAAACCTCCTCCAAAATGATCACACTGGGAGTCTATTCAAGAATTGGAATTTCTTAAGTCTCCATTTTGTGGAAAGGGGGGCTTAAGAAGGGCCTAAGTAACCCTTATTTTCACATTTAATTCACATCTTAAGTACATCCATGAAACTTTACCAAAACATAGCCCAGGGCCCCATGACTCAGGAACCATGATTCTTAAGTTCACCAGTTGTGGACTAGGGTACTTAAGAAAGGGCCAATTGGCATATCCCAGCTAATTAGCATATTTCTGGTTACATTCACATATGAGTACATCCATGGAAATTTGTTCATATGTTGTCTAGGACCCCCTGAGCAAGGACCCACGATTCTTAAGTTCACCAATTATGGACTAGGGTACTTAAGAAGAGTATAAGAGGCCATATAAACCATTTAGCGTATTTGTGATATTCATATTTATTTTGAGGCAATACTTTATGTTATCAAGACAAATAATCTGTTTTCATATATTATATAAAATCAACCTCCTCAGTACACCTTTGACACTTCCTTTTTACAAAGATTATAACCAAGAAAATACATATATGTTTCTCAAATTCACCAGTATGGGGTGGTAATATTTGAACTAAGATTCAGCAAAAAGAAAAATCTGAGAAATACATCTAATGCCAATCTCAAAATCAATGACGATTTTGGATTTATCTCAATTACTTTAGATAAACACACCATAATGCACAAAGCTGTGGCACAAACAAACTGATAATTTTCACCAATACAAGCTACATGATGCATGCTTTAATACTACATAGTATTGAGACAGTCTTTTTGAATCAATGAATAATAATGATAATGGGCTACATATGCGTCCGTCAACTGGTGTGTGTTGTGTTGTTAGCTGCTAAGACCTTGCGAATCGACAATTTTTAAAATCTACAAGAACTAAAGCAGCTACCAATACCATGTAGACTAATATTTCTACACTAAACATCCGAAGCCAGTTCTATCAAAGACAAGAC
>JACEEZ010011429.1:45000-152500 GCA_016584305.1 Chionoecetes opilio
AGGACTGGCCTGTACGGGAGGAAATGGTGCCTTGCAGAGCAAGGAACGTCATAAACAACCCTCTGGTGGACAGAGACAGGATACTTTTCCCACCGCTGCACATCAAGCTCAGCTTGATCAAACAGTTCACCAAAGCTCTGGACAAGGATGGTGGCTGCTTCACTTACTTGTGCCACGCTTTTCCAGGATTGACCATGGAGAAGTTGAAAGCTGGCATCTTTGACGGTCCTCAACTCCGTCAGCTCATCAGAGATCCAGAGTTTGAAAATTCAATGAACGAAGTGGAACTGGAAGCGTGGAAGGCTTTTGTTCTGGTCGTGAAGAACTTTCTTGGCAACAACAAGGCCAGGAACTACGCAGAACTTGTCACCAATATGCTGACTGCTTTCAGAAACCTCGGATGCAACATGAGCATAAAAATGCATTACTTATTCTCACATATGGATCGGTTTCCTGAGAATCTGGGATCAATGAGCGACGAGCAAGGGGAGAGATTCCATCAGGACATGAGAGTGATGGAGACCAGGTATCAGGGACGCTGGGATGCAGTCATGATGGCTGATTACTGTTGGACTCTGAAGAGAGACATCCCTGCCGCTGAGCATTCTAGGAGTTCGAAGAAACGGAAGTTCAAGCACTGAATTTTGAAAAATGATGACCTAACATCCAATTTACATGTACTTACCTTTATCAATGTCTACTATTCAATGTACACTAATCAATTTTTGTAACATTTAATTAATTAACTGTGTTAAAAAACGATTTTTTTCTCTTAAAAACCTATTTTGGATGAGAAATATTAACAAAAATCAACCGAAAATGTCACAAAAATGTAATTGACTTAGTTAGAAGATCGGATTTTTTTTTAAATCGACTTAGCACAAAAACCTGACCTGATCGAGAGAAACGGGTGTCCTTTTCGGATTCAGCGGTGCAAAATTGTCCTACATCAGTTGTAAAAACTTAGACGACCTACAGAAAAAAAAAATTGTAACCCAGTGTAATTGATGATAATAATAATTCTAATTGATAATTAATAATTATTAATTTTTAATAATAACTAAAAGAAAGTATGACATTTGGAAGTGAAATTGGATTGCGACACATCATCATACTAAGCTTGTTGCAATCTTGCCTCACCAATCCTGCTGCTGTACAGCTAATACTACCACAAAATAAGAAAGCAGGGCAATCTAGAGCTTAGCAATAACAGAACAATTATGCACTATCTTAATATAGATACTTTGTTTTAAGAACAGATTATTATATTGGAATAAATATATATATCACAAATATGCTAAATGGTTTCTATGGCCCTCCCTCTTCTTAAGTACACTAGTCCATAATTGGTGAACTTAAGAATCGTGGATCCTTGCTCAGGGGTCCTAGACGACATATGAACAAATTTCCAAGGATGTACTCAGATGTGAATGAAACCAGAAATATGCTAATTAACTGGGATATGCCAATTGGCCCTTTTTTAAGTACCGTAGTCCACAACTGGTGAACTTAAGAATCATGGTTCTTTAGTCATGGGGCCCTGGGCTATGTTTTGGTAAAGTTTCATGGATGTACTCAAGATGTTAATTAAATGTGAAATTAGGGGTTACTTAGGGCCCTTTTTAAGCCCCCCTTTCCACAAAAATGGAGACTTAAGAAATGCCAGTTTATGAATAGACTCCCAGAATGACCATTTTGGCGGAGGTTTCATGGATGTACTCAAAGTGTGAATAAAAAAATTGGGGGGGGGCAACTTTGAAGGGCGCCCTCCAGTGGCAGTCCACAATTGCCGAGCTTAAAAAAGGCCTTTTGGGGGATTCCAAGGACAGTCCGACCCATTTCAGGTGTCAAACTATTCGTACTCACGATGTGAATTAAATGTTTCTGGGCTCCTGGATTATATCAATTGCAAATGAATTATCCATGCACAAGTACATTTAATAGTTCAGTTTGCGAGTCCACGGGCAAGTCTCCTCACTACATACTTTATGGTGCGGATAAACGGATGATATATGACCTATTGGCGAAGCTAAATAAACCTGTGTATAACATAGATAGCTATCTGGATCAACATTTGTATGTCTTTACTAATATACACAAAATGGTCACGGTAAGGCTACAAGCTTATCGTGCCGAGATGATGGCGCAAGAACATAAGCGTGTGGTTCCTATTACTATAATAATAATAATAATATAATAATAATAATAATAATAATAATAATAATAATAATAATAATAATAATAATAATAATAATAATAATAATGATAATAATTTGAATATCACCCGGAGGCATACAGGCAGAAAAGCAACAACAACAAGACAAAGAGTTAACTTAAGTACTAGAGCAAAATATGTAATAAAGGCACATGGCATGAGTACAATAGAGCACATAGTACCAAAGTGCATATAGTACATAGGGTATATTTGTACACCTGTGCAGTCCTGTGCTACCCCATATCCTGTAAAAACAGCAGACCCAGCCACCGCTGTTGTATAGGTCCACATACATAGGCCGAGCTCTGCCTGACGGAGGTGATGATGGAGTTTGCAGAGAGGTCCACCCTACTCTTTAAGCTGAACATGGAGTGTCGACAGATTACATCCAGATTGTTCACCCCGTTCCTAGCGAAAGCCAGGGACGAGCTGCACCACCTGGGCAGCCCCAGAAGGCTCTTAAGGATAATTATTGTGACAGACCTTAAGGCGGTTCAGAGTGGCCACCTTGAACCGCGACCACAGCAAGTTGCAGTATATAGAGTACCAGTGACTCCTGAATAACTCCATCTTCCCCTCTCTGCTACAGTAGGAAAATTTCTTCTGTAGAGTATTTCCCACGACAAGAAGCTTGGTGGTCTGCTTGATGATATCATCATCATCAGTCATGTCGTAGGACATGACTGGCATGACATGGCCTAAGTATGCGAATCTATCCACAAAAGTGAGGGCAAACGCACTGTGCCATGCTGTTTTGAGGTAATTCACCTGAGTGCGTTCCGGTGATACTACCATGCACTCTGTCTTGTCGTGTCCATAAGAAAAGGCAATACCGTAATGGTTCAGACTCCGAGTAGGAAATCCAAGTTGGCGCCGAAATTCTTTGGCCCGCGCATTGTTGTTAGTGAGAAGCATGGCAATAAGTTTGAGGTATTGGATCCATTTTTTCATACTGTCCAGATAATTCATAATGACAGGTTAAAGAAGACTAAAGCCCGACGGGACCCGGCTTTTGCTAAATGTGCTTACCTACCTCCACGCACTTCCACTAGCCCAACCACCACTAACGCCATGCACGGCTATAATCTACGACCACAGTCTAACTAATTTTCTTTCACATCACGCTATATGAAATGCATGTATTGCATGTTACTTTCATTATAGATCTTCGGAAGGATCGACTGACCTTCATGAAGCTAACCTTGTTGCATGCCAACCATGTTATAGGCTCCATTCCTTTGCATGCCCAAACCAAGCGAGACCTTGTCAATGCTTGCGGTAGGGTGTCTCAGTTCTTATTTGAGACAGTGGATAAACATGTCCGGGACTTGCGGGAGGACTATAATCGACTGGTTACTATTTTGGCGGCTAACTTAATGGTTTATTAACATTAACAGTATAAGGTTGGAAATTCTTGATATTGATCTCTGACACCTTATAAATATTTTTGCCTTTACCTTATAACAGGCCAATCAGCTTAATGAAGTGCTGAACAGTGCGATTGTGCGTTTAGATGCTCTTAACTGACTTTATTTCTTTGACCAAACTTTACTAGTTTTTTAATCCTCATTCAATGTGGTCGTGTCCAATGGCAATGTGGCCGTGTCAAAGTATTGTTCGTGACATCATAACACAGCGCTTCCATACGGGAATTCAGAAAATGTACTCTATGGCAGCCTACTGACTTCCGAGAGAGATATCTTACACATGGCAGCTTGTTTAAGGCACGGGCAGTCCATCAAGACCGTTGAGGAATGTTCAGATGCCACTTGTCAATTATAGACGAAGCATTTAAAAAAGTATCGCCTTCCTTCCCGCGAGTAATTTGAACAGACGCGCATTGGTATAACTATAATTATTTTCATAATGAGTGGCAAGAAAGACCTAACAAAGGAGCAAATTAAAGTTATTGTATCTCTACACAAGGCAGAGAGGCCAGTGGAAGAAATATCAAGGATTGTGGATGTTACGAGGAGATGTGTGCATAAGTGGGTGGAAAGTTTCACAGTGGGTTGCACCGTCGCGACAGCCGCGACACCAGAACATTATAAGTGGCCAGGGCGAGGATGTAAAACATCAGCAAGCACCCTAAATGTCATGAAACGTCAAGTGGATGCCCATCCTCAATTAAGAGCAAGAAAAATATTGCGATATGACTTTTATCGTCTGGTGATATTTTGGCCCCCAAAAAAGCACTTATTACATTTATGGTGCATTTTTTAGCAAAAAGAATATGAGTACAGTGATATATGTAGCCTATATTGCATCCAAAGCTTCATAATACTCATATAGAGTATGAACTAATTCATAAAATATATTAAGATAATGAAAATATACAAGTTATAATATTCAATTGAAATCTAAACTTGATTGAAATTTAAACTTAAATTTTACTTGAGGCTTCGGAGTGTTCTCCGAATATGGTCACCCAATAAGGAACCACAATTTTAATATTTTACACACAAGGTCCCACGACTCCACCCGACTGACATGCAAGAACCTCCTAACCCACCACTACAAACCCACCCTGTGGTCACAAGGCACCTCCACCCCGTTACTGTGCTTCTGAACCAAGTGGGAACCCCACCCACCACACACTCCACTTTTAACAAGGTTTGGTAGGTGTAGTTTTATCATGTTGTTTTATCTCTTGTGTTTTATCGTTTATTTTAGGTTAGGCATTAAAATTTCAAATAATCACTGGTTAACAAAATCAAACTTTTTTTTCACATCACAGACATAAATAAGCTTTTCTGAACGTATTTTTGATGCTGATTCCAAATCTGGTTACAGCTTTTTCTAGCACGTATAGGTTTTGAATTATTTTAATTTTTATTTTATGAAAAATTTCGTAATTTTATGAAACTCTATGGGTGTAATAAATTACATTTCATGCAAATCATATACTTGTAAGAACTAAAATATACATCATACACAAAATTAATACAACGCAATGAATTGTAAGCAACAAATTTACATCATCAAAGGTCATTGAACATACTTGTAAAGTAGGAATATACACAGTACAAGATCTTAAAAGCGTTGAGAGTACGCTTTTCTTTTAAATATTTGGTCTGGATTTTCACGATACAACATCCAACAATGGTCAGCCATCATGCTTTCGTTCCAAAATCCTTGGTAGCGAACTTCCATAGTCTGAATGTCTTGGTGAAAGCGTTCCCCTTGCTCGTCACTCACTGCACCAAGGTTTTCGGGAAAGAAATTTAAATGGGAATGCAGGAAGTGTATTTTTAAAGACATTCGACACTCCATTTCTTTATAAGCATCGAGGAGTTTCTCAACTCCATCCTTATATGCATGAGACTTGCTATTCCCCAGAAAGTTTGCGCATATCCATTTGAAAACCAGCCAAGCTTTCAATTCCAGCAGACTGAGGGCCCGTTGAAATTCCATATCCATTAAAACCTCCCTGATTTGTGGCCCAACAAAAATTCCCCCCTTCAATTTTGCTGCACTAACTTTCGGAAATTTCTTAGAAAGGTATTGGAACCCTTCTGAATTGACTTTACCCATTGCTTTAACAAAATTCTTCATTAAACCAAGTTTAATGTGGAGAGGTGGTAGGAAGATCTTTTTGGGATCAACTAAAGGGACAGACTAGACACTGCTTGTTCCTGGGACATATGTGGACCTTTGTGGCCAGTCACGTTTGTTGTAGTGTTCCGTTGTGGCACGACTGTCCCACAGGCAAAGGAAACAACAATATTTTGTAAATCCTGCTTGCATAGCCATTAACATACCTATAACTTTAAGATCTCCGCAAAGGTTCCATTGATGACTGTCGTATTGGATTGCTTTAAGTAGTATATCCATATTGTCATATGTCTCTTTTAGATGGACAGAATGGGCAATAGGGATGGATGGCTTTACTATTTCCATTATGGCTTTCAGGCTTCTCTGCGATGAATCAATGAAGAGACGCCAGTCAGATGCCCCATACGTCTGAGACAAGTCTGTGAATAGTCCATGTATATCATTTTATCATAATGATCATATCATATCATAACAGAGAGGACCATCTACTGTAAAGAATGTTGCTAAATTAAAGTTCCGCTTTCGGTAGTAACTGACACGAACATTTTTTTCAAGTAAATTGTTCTCCTGTAGACTTGAGGCTAAAAGCTCTGCTTTCTCTTTAGACAGTGACAAGTCTCTAACAAGATCATTCAAATGTCCTTGGGTGAATAGCTTTGGCTCGAAATTGCTACCTTCCGATGTGTAATCTGGATCTGCAGACGGTCCGGGAACGCCACCAATTGCACCTTCATCACCATCCATGTCATCTTCGATAGAATCTACACCATCATCTGGGGGAATTGGAATGGGCAATTCTTCACCATGTTGCACTGGTCTACGTGCTGAATCCATGGTTGGATAAACAATCTTGTTTTTGTTCTTTGTAGAAAACCCTATTATGTTTACACTACAAAAATAACAGTCTTCATGATGATCTCTCGACTCCCTCCATATCATGGGTATGGCAAAGGGCATTGAAGCTTTCTTTTTGTTCACCCAATCGCGTAATCTGTTTGAGCAAGAAGAACAAATTTGATGTGGCGCCCATGGCTTATCTTGGTCACCTAGGTGGCAATCAAGGTATAGCTTGTATATTTTCTGAAGGTCGGTTGTAATAGTTCGTCGTTGTAGTTTAGTTGTGAAATTACCACATACATAACAAAACTTGTCTGGGTGATTCTTACATTCTCGAGGCATGCTGATTGATTTGAGCAAATTATTCGAAATGAATTAACATCAGTACAGCACTTCACACGACAGTAGCCAGAGGCAGAATGTGCACGCTGTTCTCAGAGACGGGAGGTATCAATTGCGCATGTTGCCAGACGTACGATAAGATGCCTGAAATAAATAGAGAAATAAGCAGATAAAATAAATAGATAAATTAATACATAGACCAGAATAGACAAGACTAGACAAGATAAACCCTATCAAATATTTAAACATTATAACTTTTGCCCATATATTACCCGTAAAACTAAGAAATACATAAGATAAACCCAATAAAATGTTGAGAAAAGTAGTACTTTGCCTATATAAAATGGTTAAATCTGTGTATTTACATATATGCCTTCATAATAACAAATATACGTGCTAGAGAAAATCCAATAGCAGTTTTGGAATCAGCGTCAGAAATGCTATCCAAGCCACACAAAATTATCTCTGATGAAAAAACTTTGTTGGCCAGTGTTATTATAACTTGTATATTTTGATTATTTTAATATATTTTATGAATTATTTCAAACTTTAGGCTGATGATGGTTAATGTACGTAAGATTGCCGAAACGTATCAATATAAAGATCCACGATGTTCATAACAGCGGTGGTTTAATCTTTATTATACAATCCCGCTACCCTCCTGGAGAATGTACGTATTACCTATATATATATATATATATATATATATATATATATATATATATATATATAGATATATAATATAGAGAGAGAGAGAGAGAGAGAGGAGAGAGAGAGAGAGAGAGAGAGAGAAAAAAAAAAATTGGATTTTGAGTGTTAGTGAAGGGGAGAGGGGGGGAGTGAACGGAATGTACGGTTCGGGAGGCATATTCCCCAACTATATGCGAGTATGTACTAGTTTCCCAGTGAGGACGCTTCTTGGCTGTATACGCTCCAAAACTAACTATAAGATTTTCTCGAAATTACCCTCATTGTGACTCCCACACAAAGTTACCATATATACTCCAGGGACCCAAACCTAACCTAACCGTAACCTAACGTAACCTAACCTGACGTGTTTAAGAGTCAACGTGACATACTGTTCCAGAAAACGGGAATATACGTTCGGGAGAAATTAATGGTAGGTGGATCGAGGTAGTGGGCGGTGGTCTGTGCTGATGGAGCGCAATGTATGCAGTGTGCTGGGATGACGAGCAGCGAACAGTGGACGAGGGACAAGGGAGCAGCGATGTGTTAGTGTAATTAACACATGTTGTGTAGACTTATCATAAAGAATGTTATAAGCAAATGTTAAACCCTAATTGGTAACTGAGTGCTAATGGCGCGGGAGACAGTGTGTCTTCCCGCGGGAATGCCAACGGCAGTGTACTGGGGACCACGGCATGGAACAGACGTTCGTGACGCACACTGTGAATAATACCAACCAAACAACACCAGTGTCTCAATCCACCTTATTGCAACTGCATATAGGGAGGGCCAAGTGGCCCCCGGTATACGTGGTGGCAACGGTGGGATGTGGCCCCCGGTATATATATATATTGATAGATTATAGGAATTTATCGGTCTAGTATTACACACACACACACACACACGCGATGTACCGCGCGATGGTCAGGTGACAACGTGCCAGTCTCGCTCTCCCGGGGATTTTTCACTGACAAATTTGGCCGGTTTCTGTCCCCCTTGAGCAAGGGGATGGGGGTGTGTGGTGTGTGAGGTCCCAGCATTGCCCAAGGATCGGTAATAATGAGCTCCAAGCTCGCACTGGGGGTGAAAACTGGCGATCGTGAGCCACACACGGGTACTCCGTAGTGTAGGGGTAGCACGCTCGGTTCACAACCGAGAGGTCCCGGGTTCGATCCCCGGCGGAACGGAAACAGATGGGCTGTTTCCTTAAAACCCTAGCCCCTGTCCACCCAGCAGTGAATGAGTACCGGGTGTTAGCCGGGGTTTGCGACTCGCCTCCCGGGGTGCTGGCTTCGGCCAAAACTAAGCACTAAGGATGAATGATAAAAATGTTGATATGGAGACGGGGCCATACGAGCATTGTTCAGGCCCTGTAAAATACAACTAGACAAATAGATGGATGAATACACACACCGCCACGATGGTCAAGTGGATAGCGCGCTGGCGCAATGTATGCGGTGTATTTATTTACATATTTATATATTATCTTTATATGTTATATATATTTAGATTTTAAAAAGAAATAGGAAAAAACTGGTTCACAAATAGGGTGGTGAATGATTGGAATGGATTCAGTAGACAGATAGTTAGTGCGGAGCCATTATATAGGGAGCTTTAAAAGGGGGCTAGATAGGTTCCTGGATGTGGATGTAAGGTGGATCTAGGTAGTGTTAGGTAACAGGAACTACCTCGTGTAGGCCTCACGGCCTCTTGTAGCTTCCTTATTTTCTCATGTTCTTATGTTCTTATGTTCTGGCATGCCATTCTGTGGTAGCCGGTTCGAATCCTAACTGCTCCCGGGGATTTTTCACTGACAAAATTCGGGCAGTTACTGTCCCTCTTGAGCAATGGGATGGGGTTGTGTGGTGTGTGAGGTCCCAGCATTACCCGAATATCGGAAATAATGAGCTCCAAGTTCGCACCGGGAGGAGGAAACTGGCGATCGCGAGTCCGACTCGCGTGGACAATAAGACACACACACACACACATATACACACACACACACACACACACACACACACCATACACACACACACGCATACATACACACACACACACACACACACACGCACGCACGCACATACATACACGAGCTATGTTATGTGCTGGATATATGGTTAAGACAACAGAGTGACAGACAGCAACAACAAAACAATATATTTTCTTTTATAAGGAGTCACGGCGGCGGTGCATTTTAGTATTCCATTGGTTTGTGTGTCTTCGCCGTGTCGCCTTTCATTCCCGGCCTTCCAATCCCTCACGATAGTTCATCAATAAAGTGTCACAGCATTCATTAGCATTTTCATATCAACTCTTCCGCCGCCCCCGCCGCTTCCACCAACACAGCCGCCGGACCGCCGGTCTATTCAGTGGCAGACGGCAGTTTCTCGGCAACCACCGACGGGAAAGAGTTCTCGCGCTGCCCTCTCCGCTATGCCGCTCACAGCCTGGCGTAAAGTCTTTGTGTATATTTGACTGACTGGTAGAACTTGTCTCGTTATACAGTGCCGCGGTGCTTTTGAAGGAACTCATGTGTGTGTGTTTACAGTGATTGTTCGACAATTAACTAGCTCACGTTTTGTAGAATTATTGATGTACTGTATATAGTAATTGCAACTTAAATGTGAACACAAAGTACATTATATAAGCAACATTTTGTTTATATTCCTCTAATATTTTGGGAAACACTGACATGTCAATATAAAACTGGGAGTATTATGAACATGTTGCTCTCAAGAACTATTTTGGAAGCGTCGTCCGAAATATCATAGAAGTGAGGCAACAGAACCATCGTAACATGGTGACTTTATTACATTGATGGACCAACGCAAGCCTGAGGGACGACCATAGCCGCAGTGAGTCAGCCTGCGCTAAGACTGCTTCCCCATGGTAGTCAAGCAAGAAATACAACACTGTTCCTGCATCACCTGATCGACTTCCCGCAAAAGCCAAGTGAGTCCCAACACAACGCGTCACGCTATCACGCACCGCCTTATCACCGCCGTGCCGTGCCGAAAGCTCTTTCTTTCTGCCTCGTTAGCGCTGCTTCGGGCTCAACCGTTAAGTGTTTCTCGCGCCGGAAGGTCGTAATGAACACTTGCAGGAGCCACTAGAAAGGGAGAGGGGGTCTCACTCCTTACACCATTGCCTACACGTTTTACTACTGACTCTCGCATATGTCATTATACATTTCTGGTATTATTTTACACGAGGACCAGAATTCCCTACACAATTGGGAGTATGGTTTCTGTTTACCTTATTGGATTCTAGAAAGTTTTCTCTCAATGAGAAATCTCTCTTTCTTCTCGCAAACATTTACTTTTGGAGATATAACATGTGATTTATCGGGAGGCGAGATACAAGTGTTTACTTGCGCCTCACTCTTCTTCCTCTTGTCACGTGCATCGACTCTGTTCTTCCCTTGCCGTGGACCCTTTTTAATGAGGATTAGCTTTAGTTAGGAGGTTGAAACGTGGAGTTAGGTTAGGTTAGGTTAGGTTAGGTTAGTGAGTCTAAAAGTGGGGTTAGGTTAGTTAATTTGCATATCTCCTATACACTCTCCTTTCTACTAAAAACAGCCTATATCTCCGAAAGTAGTGTTTTGCGACGGAAACTCAGAGACAGAATGTTTCTTAGAATTCATTAAGATAAACAGAAACCATAATCCCAATTGTGTAGAGAATTCTGGTCCTATATAGTGTAAAAATATACTACATTACCTACACGTTTTACTAGTGACTCTTGCCTATATCATTATATATTTCTCCGCAATCATAACTTGTTCCAGTTATTCTTTTTTCAGATAAAACTCCTTCAGACTTCTAGAATTGTTAATACTTTTTTCCAGGAAAAGTTCTTTGTTGACTTTCTTTTTACAGAACACGAACTGGTTAACGAAGTGGAAAGTATGGTAATAGTAAAAATATTCGAAACAAAATATAATTACTCCATTGCAGGTCCTATTAGCTTATTCGTGTACCTTAATGCATTATTTCGACAAGAATATAGCACTAATCTATTTATATATTATTTTCTTGCTTTCCGCTACCTTAAAATCTTAATCATAGATTTTTCCGCTAAAGCTTCGCAAAATATTTCACCGGTAAACTCCACAACACTTTACGTTACTCTATATTTTCCGTTTCACATTATTAGCACTCCACCAAGACAAGAGTAGCATATACATACTATAAAGGCATATATGGACCTAAATCAACCCTTATGCTATCGGTATACTCTCCCACTATGTAAATTTTCAAGTACCGGCCGTTGAGTTCACTATACCAGCTCTGTGTCCTTTATAACCAGTCTGCTAAAAATGTGAAAAAAGAATACTTACAACCGATACGTCAATTGTCGTTAAAGTATTGACTGACTACGGTATGTCCTCCGTGACTATGCTCGTCTTATTTGACCTCATTGTGGGTAAGTTTGACTGGGAAATTATTGTATGTTAGTATGAGGAACAACGTGAATGGTTATTATCGTGTTAGGACAAATTTATACTGTGTTCTGCGTAGCTCTATTTGGATGATTATGTGCAATCGACCGTCTGGTTCTTTTGCAGTTTAATGCATTGAAAGGCACGTATTTATAACCGACCTCAACTTTTAGATCTGACAATTTTCTGCATTTATAACCCCTAAATGACCCGTCGGGTATAAAAAATAACATAATGCGGGTCTGGTGGGGCGAAACATTCCCTGTGAGGTAGATCACGTATTAAACGCCCAGGCTAAGTTAGTTAACTAGCGCGGGGGCGGGGTCTTGGGGGCGCAGCCCCTCCTGTTATTTCAGGAGAGTATTGGGTAATAGGGAGTATTGTACTAAACTGCAGTTTTACCGTCCGTTCCTTTGTTTTGTATCCTTGCTTTTCCGTAGTTTTTGGGAGGAGGATCACATCAGATCCAAAAAACAATATGTAACGATATCTCTCTATCTTTCTCTTTCTTTCGTCCCTCGAAAAGTGGTAATTTCCATTTTTTTTTTTAATCGTCATTTTTCTCCTTCACTCTTAACCTATCCTGTTGGATCAGTAAATGTTGAATCACAACCTGAGTGACAGTTTTCACGGTATTTTTACTCGCTGAAGAGACACACTTGCGGAATTAGGTGCAACCCTAAGTGTGGTTGATATTATTATCATTTTAACTACTTTCATTGTCATCATTTATGATCATTATTATTAGTTTATTCTAATTATCATCACTACTACTACTACGACCATTGTTAATATTACATAGCATCATTACTACTAGTATTTATTTTACCTATAATATTAACACTACTACTACCTCTATCTACTAATGCTTGTAACAAGATGACTTCACAAAGTTAACATAATTCTTACATAGATGATGGCAGCCGAGTAGCCTTCTTTTATAGTAAAAAAAACCATGATGACATATGGACATAAACAGGCATACAAAGAGACAGGTGTGCATGTGAGACAGTGCCAGGCGTATCAGGTGGCATTGAAGAAAGAGACACCGAGACATGAAGTACAATAATTAGGAGTCTTAAATGAGAGAGTCGTGAACTCAGGAAGTGCACAGGGACATAAATAGAGTCACTGGTGATGTTTTCTGGCGCTTAAATGGTTGGATGCAAGGGATGTCGAGTGGTTGTTAATTCGTCCATGAGAAAAAGACTCCTTTCAGTAACGGACAGTCGACGCTCTCCATCGTCAATGTACTATGTAGCGTCAAGACCCTCGACTTGGAGTGGAAGGGAGGGGTCTGCCCACTTGCCGGGAATTCCATCTTCTTCTTTCGCCAGTTTTAAATAAGATTTGAAGGTACACGTATGAGCTAGTACGATCCAATTAATATATGTATTGTAATCCATGTATTGCATTATACATATATTGATTGATTTATCTAAGTACCTATTCATCCAGTCATACGTCCGTCTGTTCATATGTTTGTGAATCGGAAAATATAAATCCATCAGATGTCGATTCATACACGTCTATTTTCTTATTTTTTATTATGATATCGCAGAAAAACGCTCGTTAAGTTTTCGTTCCATGACATTCACGTTGTTCCCCTAGAGTGTGCAAGTTACATATTGCGAGTGTGCAAGTTACGTATTGCTGAACTGTCCACTCTTTACAAGGGCATGAAACACACTAAAGCCTCGCACAACATTAATATCAAAAGTTTCATATAATATCATATTGTTTCTTATGTATCTTTGAAAGGAAAAGGAAAAAATTGGCTTTGTTTCTAATTTCACTGTTCTCTCGGATAATAAATGATATATAGCGTCAACGTACGAGAAAGAGTAAACGATTGTCCAACATGCCCAAACTGCTTTATGTCGTCACAAGGGACGTCATAACAGTCCAAGGCATGATTTAAGTCAGTCTTAATCAAATATATTTATACAAAACAACCTATAACTAATAAATTCAATCCTGGCATTTACAAAACACTTGATATCACGTAATATCATAAAGTTAATAAAATTTAAGTATTATGTTAAAGTGTTCTCAATACAATTTCACAATAACCTAGGCATTCATTATGAAAAAAAAACCTGTAGACAAATGCCAAAGGAAAATAGCTAAAATCTTCACTACTAGGATGCAACACCATGATGCGCTGTATGTGTGTAGTCTTTATGGCATTCAGCGGACTGGACTGGAAGCTGTTTGATTAGCCGTAAAGAGGCCCATTTCCTACATACCCTTCTACATACAGAGACAGAGAGGGAACATGTTCTTTAAAGTTTCTAAATGTATGACTCTTAAAGACTTTCCCTGAGGACTCCCTAACACTCCTTCAAGACTCCCTAACACTCCTTCAAGACTCCCTAACACTCCCTCAAGACACCCTAACACTCCTTCAAGACACCCTAACACTCCTTCAAGACTCCCTAACACTCCCTCAAGACACCCTAACACTCCTTCAAGACACCCTAACACTCCTTCAAGACTCCATAACACTCCCTCAAGACACCCTAACACTCCTTCAAGACTCCCTAACACTCCCTCAAGACTCCCTAACACTCCCTCAGACACCCTAACTCTACCACCAGACTTTTTAACACTCCCTCCAGACTCTAACACTTATCCCATTGCTCTTTACACACCCTCAAACTTTCTAACACTCCTTTAAGACTTTCTTTTACTCCTTAAACACTTCCTAATAGTCACTCAATACTCCCAAACACTTCCTTAAGATTCCCTAACACTCAATATTTTTTGTAACACTCCATCCACGCTCTCTAACACTTCATCAAGACTCTTTAACACTCCCTCTAGACTGTCTAACACTAATACAAGTCTTTCTAACACTCGTAAGACTCTCTAACACCTCATTTAGACTCTTTTAATACTCCCTCAAGACTCTCTAACACTCATTCAAGACTTTCTAACTCTCACAAGACTCTCTAACACTCCATCAAGACTTTCTAACACTCCCTCAAGGCTCTCTAACACTCCCTCAAAGCTCTCTAACACTCCCTCAAGGCTCTCTAACACTCCCTCAAAGCTCTCTAACACTCTCTCAAGATTTTATAACACTCTCAATACACTCTAACCCTCCGTCAAGATTCTCTAACACTTCCTAAAAAAAATTAACATTCCTTATAGAATCAAACACGCCCTTAAAACTATACCACTCTCTCAAGACTCTAACACTCCCTCAAGACTCTTACACTCACTCAAGACTCTTACACTCCCTCAAGACTATGCAACTCACCCTCAAAACTTTCTAACACTCCCTCCTGACTCACTAACACTCACGCAAGACTCTCTAACACTCCATCAAGACTCCTTAAACTCCCTCAAGACGCCATAATACTACCTCAAAACTGTCTAACACTCCCTCATGACTCACCAACACTCATTCAAGACTCTCTTTTACTCCCTCAATGCACTCTAACATTATATCTATAATAGATAGGTTATATATAACACTCCCTCTGCACTCACTAATAACCCCTCCAGTCTCTAACATTCCTTAAAAACTCTTAAACACTCCCCTCAAGACTCTCTAATACCTCCTTAAGACTCTCTAACACTCCCGCAATGACTCTCAAACACTTCATCAAGACTCTAACACTCCCTCAAGACTCACTAACAATCCCTCAAGACTATCCAACACATCATTAAGACTTACAAACACTTTCTCAAGACTCACCAACATTCCATCAGGACTCTCTAACACTACCTCAAGACTCACTAACACTCCCTCAAGACTCTCTAACACTCCCTTAAGACTCTCTAACACTACCTCAAGATTCACTAACACTCCCTCAAGACTCTCTAACACTCCATCAAAACTCACTAACACTCCCTCAAGACTCTCTAACACTCCCTCAAAACTCTCTAACTACTCATCAAGACTCTCTAACACTCCATCAAAACTCTCTAACTACTCATCAAGACTCTCTAACACTCCATCAAGACTCTCTAACTACTCATCAAGACTCTCTAACACTCCCTCAAAACTCTCTAACTACTCATCAAGACTCTAACACTCCATCAAGACTCTCTAACTACTCATCAAGACTCTCTAACACTCCCTCAAAACTCTCTAACTACTCATCAAGACTCTCTAACACTCCATCAAAACTCTCTAACTACTCATCAAGACTCTCTAACACTCCCTCAAAACTCTCTAACTACTCATCAAGACTCTCTAACACTCCCTCAAAACTCTCTAACTACTCATCAAGACTCTCTAACACTCCATCAAGACTCTCTAACTACTCATCAAGACTCTAACACTCCCTCAAAACTCTCTAACTACTCATCAAGACTCTAACACTCCCTCAAAACTCTCTAACTACTCATCAAGACTCTCTAACACTCCCTCAAAACTCTCTAACTACTCATCAAGACTCTCTAACACTCCATCAAGACTCTCTAACTACTCATCAAGACTCTAACACTCCCTCAAAACTCTCTAACTACTCATCAAGACTCTCTAACACTCCCTCAAAACTCTCTAACTACTCATCAAGACTCTCTAACACTCCATCAAAACTCTCTAACTACTCATCAAGACTCTCTAACACTCCATCAAGACTCTCTAACTACTCATCAAGACTCTCTAACACTCCATCAAGACTCTCTAACTACTCATCAAGACTCTCTAACACTCCATCAAAACTCTCTAACTACTCATCAAGACTCTCTAACACTCCATCAAGACTCTCTAACTACTCATCAAGACTCTCTATCACTCCATCAAAACTCTTTAACACTCCATCAGGACATATTTCTAAGAGAGAGAGAGAGAGAGAGAGAGAGAGAGAGAGAGAGAGAGAGAGAGAGAGAGAGAGAGAGAGAGAGAGAGAGAGAGAGAGAGAGAGAGAGATAAAGAAAAAGAGTACAAGGGGGTAGGCATCATTTCATGTCTTTCATTATTGCAAGAACGATCGTCCTCCATTTCTCTGCCTCTCACCCATCAAAAACTTCAATTGCAACCAAGGAATTCCTCAAGTTCAAGACTTCCCGTCAGCTCTTCTTGACAGATTTCTACGCTCAATTTAAGCAGCAAAAGAGATAAATGTATTGCCAGATTTTTTGGGGAAAGCTGCTTTGAAGATTTTTGGACTAAATACTTACTTATGATGAATTTCCCAAAAGGTTTTTTTTCTCTAATCAGTATATCAGCAATAATAGTAGTGATAATAATAATACGGATAATAACAATAATTACACAAATTATATTCATAATGATAACAAAATTAAAATAATAATAATAATTACAATAATGATAGTAACAACAATATCTATAACAATAATTATAATAATAATAATAACAATAATAATAATAAAATAATAATAATAATAACAATTCTTTATTTCATTCAAATAGCCTTTTTTCTAATCACGCGGGTTGGCACAACACATATCAATCAGAATGCTTACAAACAATGAATATTAGAAAACCTGATTTTTTTTCCGAAGCAAAATAACGCTTTTTTTTTAAAGCTTACAACAATTACAAATATGTTTTTTTTCTGTTTTTTCACGTAAATTAAATAGTGACTACAATAATATGATTAAGACTAATGATGATAGGTGTAAAAATAATTGCGATAATGCTAGTGATAAATATAGTACTGATAATAACATTAATAACGATGTTAATGATAATAATAATAATATTATTAATAATGATACAAATAAGGATGATAATAATAACAACGTTGATAATAATGCCAATAATTATAACAACAATAATAGTAACAATAGAATTGAAGCTGCAAATAACGCAACCACGTCTACTACTACTACTACGTACTACTAATCTTACTATTGTCACACCTAAAGCCACCACCTGAACTTCTAATAAGAATATATACCAGAATATAATACCAGATAAAGAATTAACATGAGCTGCCCAGTGCCCAACTCTTATTACTTCCGTCCAACGTAAAATTGCAGATTTTTTTTTTTTTTAAACAAAGCAAAATTTATTTTAAAAAGCTGACAACAATTACAAATATTGTCTTTGTTGCACGTAATGTAAAATAGTGACATTTTTAAATAAAAAGAATAATAATAATGAAAATAAGTGTAAAAATAATTACCATAGTGCTAGTATTAAATATAGGTAGTGCTAATAATATCAATAATAACGAAATTAATGATAATTATAATTGCAATAATAATAATGATACAAAAAATGATGATGATAATAATAATAACAACGATGATAATAATGTTAATCATAATAATAACAACAATAATAGTAACAATAAAACTAACGCTACAAATAACACAGCCGCGTCTATTACTACTACTGCTACTATACTATTATTATTAGCACAACTGAAACCTCCACCCCAACTTTTAACAAGAATATACTAGATAGTATAATTAGCATGAGCTGCTCATATCTATTACTTCGGTCCTACGTAAATTTGCTGATTCTTTTTTTCTTCTGATTTTTAAATAGAAAAATATTGTACAAGCATGGTGGTGCTTGTTGTAGTTGTTGTAGCAGTGTAGGTGGCGTTGCTGGCTCGATCTGGAGTTACAAGTGGAAGCAGCTAGGTAGAACATAGCGGAGCGGGAACAGGAGGCTCTAGGTGTCTGAGTTACCCTTTTCTGTCCTATTATTTAAAGGTGTCAGGGGTCAACAGGGGTGAACAGGGGTCAACCCATGCTACTTACAGAGTCCATGACTTGTAGGGGTAATTGACAATGATGCCTCTCTTGAGAGGCATGGGAGTATCTTGCTTCCTTGCCCAGAGGTATACACATCTAAGGTGGTAGTGGATAAACGTGGTCGAGCGGTTTTAAGTAAGGCTTGCATATTTAAGTAATGTTTAAGTGTTGTAAGTGCCAAGGAATCGAGTAAGACATTATACTATTTAAAATTTATATATGTAATATATATTTTCACTGTGAGGTCAGAACAATAAAAAGTCACGGGTTCTTACAAACGGCCAATGAATCTAATATCTTATATGCAGGCCAGAACAATTATTATCGTGACAAGACACACACACACACACACACACACACACACACACAGGTGTGTGTGTGACTCTCAAGGAGTCTTCTTATCGGAGAGCTCGGGTCGCGTCTCCTCTCCTGCCTCCCTCTGGCCAGTAGGCATCATATAAAGGGAGTTTTGCAGGTACATCACAGCTTCCGGCGTCCATCATTCCCAGGCGCGCGGGGCGCGGTCAGCGTCAGCAGCCTTGGTCACCTCGCTGACATAACATACACAAAGCTTGTTTGTGCATTCTGCAGCGAAGAGCGAGGTGTTCACGTGTTGCTTCCTTAAACCAGGCTGGCTATCCATGTCATCAGTATATGGCATGGTGTGGTTACTTCGTCAGCATAATATCATCAAAAAGGTGTCGTTGGCTCAGACAGACTGGCAACAGTAGAGGCAGACACACACACACGCATCCTGTTGTTTAGTTGATACTTGATTATACACGTACATATAATATATATCCAGTGCCTTAATATCCGTCTATCACAATTATGGGCGCCTGATAGTGTCTTCATCATCTTATGTGTGAATGTAGGGTAGAGTTATACATACCTTTCCAGTGTATGTATATTACGTACAAGTATAATATATACAATTTGATAGGGGAAAGTCGCACTGAGACGTAAGGTGAATGTCTTGTTGAAGCGCCGGCTCCCGAGACAACTGGTAGATTGAGAGAAATACAAGAAGTGGGGTCCTGACCTGACCCAGTGGACACATGCCCGTAGGCGAAAAAGGTCGGTTGCCAGACACCCTACATCGGGTCACCACTAGTATAATACGTATACCTACCCTTTTTAAAAAAGAATCGTCCCCTCCTGGTTACAAAGCCAAAAGAGGGCATTAGTATTGTGATGAACTATACCTGCCTTGTTCCCTCCTACCTGAGGAGAGGATTACCACTTTCACCGACCGGCGATAGTTCGCCTTTCAAGTGCTTGTTGGCCACTGCCACGTCAACACTCCCACCCTCGTGTCCAGGGTAGGGGGGGGGTAGTCTAGCAAAGGTGACTCCATAGCCGGCTCTACACTGGACAGGCAAACAGCTACAGCTCTCAACACGACAACGCTTCCACCACAAGTTGATATTCTCATCCCCTGAAGACACTCACTGGAGAATTGGGCGCTCATTCAGGCTGCCCTTCACTGACCCGACACCATTCAACACTCCCCGCTGCCTGAGGTGTTAACTACGTAGCTGAAGATTACTGCGGCAATTCTCCTCCTCCAGGCTGCAGTATAGGGAGTTATTTGGGTGACATACCCCTGCTCTGATATCACTATTGTTAGTTCCCGAGCAGTTAGTTGTTTAGTTCATGTTATTTGGCTGTTAGCCAGGTATTGCCACTTTTGTGTTGTGTAAATATATGCGGGGTATCATACTCCTTGATTTTTCTTCACCACCATTCTGAAGATTGATAATATTAATTGATAGCCATATCGGCCCTGACAAATATATTGAATATTACAATATTAGTAAGTAGATAAACCAGCCACACATGCAGCACATGCAGAAAAAGTGGCATAATATAGATACCAATAAATCGTTAATTAAGACGATCAGTGTAACTCGCACATTCCCATGTGCGAGTTTTTTTTACATAAAAAAAGGACTGGTCAAGACTGAAACAAAAGTAACAAAAAGCCCGCTAGCTTCTAGTCCCCATAAAAAAGGACAGTAGAAATACAAGAAAAGAGTGCTGGATCAATTTAGCTCGAGAGGTGTCTTGATATTTCTCTCGAAAAAAAAGTTAAATCATAAGAAGGTGGAAAAATCGAAACAGGAACAGTTCCTGAGTTTACCAGTGAAAAGGGATAAAAGTGTGAAGATAAAGGTAAATTTTAGCATTATTTAAATGGACAGAATAGAGAAGCGAATGAGTAGAACGTATTGCTCAGCGAGGCTGCGAAAGGGGGAGAGGAATGCAGTTAACACGTTCAGTAGAGCAGTGAGCATTAAATTAAACGGTAGAAGATAGCAAGAAAAGAAACATTGCGACGATAATTTTTAAATTGAAGACATTCAGTCAGAGGAGGGGAGTTGATGTGACGAAAAGCTTTTGACTCTACCCTGTTTAGGAGAGCTGTATGATACGATCCCTTCTAAACATGTGAGGCATAATCTATACATGGGGGGATAAGGCTCCTATACAGAGCAAGCAACCAATCGGGGATGGAGAAAATAATGAACGCAAACGTCACAGGACACTCAACTTCTTAGAAGCTGATTTATTTAGCAAAATATTATATGTGAAATTTCCAGCTCAGTTTCTTAGTAAATGATAGTCCAAGAATGTTCATTGTAGAAGAGGGAGACTGTTGTGTCATTGAAGGAGAGGGGATAGTTGTGTAGAAGGATATGTCGAGTAGATTGTTGTTGAAATTGGGTTTTTAAGGTATTGAACAAAACAAGGTTGCTTTGGCCACACTCAGAAATTATAGAAAGATTGGAAGTTAGGCGCTCTGCTCTGTGGCATCCCTCCGTGAATCATTTAATTCTTGTTGAGTTGGACGTCTTATGAACGAAGTTGAAAAATATATGTTAGTCATCTACATAAGAGTGGGGAAGGCATTGAGTTAGACTTAGAATATCATCAATGAATACTAGAAAGAAAGTGGGCGACAGGACAGAACCCTGATGAACACCACTATTGAAAGACTTAGGAGAAGAGCAATGACCGTCTACATTGTCTACATCGTCTTTAATATAACGGTTTGAAAGGAAACTTGAGATTAAGGTGCAGAGAGATGGATAAAAACCGAAAGTGAGTAGTTCAGAAATTAAAGACTTATGTTAGACTTTATCAAAAGCTTTTGGTATGTCAAAGGCAACAATAAAAGTTTCATCATAAACCCCAATTGAGGATGACCAAGACTCAGTTAGAAAAGCTAGAAGATCGCCAGTAGGTCGCCCTTTACGAAAACCGTAATGACGAACAGATAGAAGATTGTGAGCAGATAGATGCTTAAGAATATTATTATTATATATATATATATATATAATAATATATATATATATATATATATATATATATATATATATATATATATATATATATATATATACATATATATATATATGTATATATATAGATAGATAGAATAGATAGATAGATAGATAGATAGATAGATAGATAGATAGATAGATAGATGGGTAGATATGTGCATGTATATATATAATTTTTGTTGTTGTTGTTGTCATATACCATATGCATTTCTTAACGGAACAACAAATTTCACTGGTTTATTAATGATTTATATGAACAGTTACCATTAAAAGCTAAGATTATTACACTAAAGAGTCATCAACCGATAGTGATTTTTTATATTTTGTAGAAGAAATTGTAACCTTTACTTATAAATCAAATGCACGACCAAAAAATTATATAGAAATATACATATTTGAGGTAGGCCTACGTACTTGAATGGCTATTTTCTGCACGGGTTAGGTATGGCTATTTTCTGCACGGGTTAGGTATGGCTACTTTCTGCACGGGTTAGGTATGGCTACTTTCTGCACGGGTTAGGTATGGCTACTTTCTGCACGGGGTCACACTGTGCACGCGGCACCGGTGTTGCGCGAAATGTTGTCAGCGCGAAATCCTAAAGAGCCCTCCATATTTCACTGGTTTTACAGCTTAACTGCTGCCCTGATACATGTTACAGGAAACATAGAAGCACAAGATTTCCATGAGAATACTTACACGTAATAATAGTTACTCAAAGGCTTAAAATATCCACGCCAAAAAGTAAAGCCTTTTTAGGTGTAATTAGTATCCTTTGTCTGGATACCAGTGCATCTAACTACTCTCATAAAATAGTATGTATCTCAGAGTACCCTGTAACATGTTTCAGGGCAGCAGTAATGCTGTAAGCCATAAGCAAATCGAAGAATATACTTAGGTAACCTACGAGAAGGTAAAGCTTTTTCACTTTGAGTTGCATGTTTTACTGTTCTGCTGCCCTAAAAACATTTTCATGTACTCTGAAACGTTTCTAGTTAAGAGTAGTTAATGCACTGGTACCAGAAAAAAGCATAATAATTATAAATGATAAGAGCCATACTCCTGTTTGAAATTTTTTACGTGAATATTTTTAAGCTTTGAGAAAATTTATTATAAAATGTTCCATGGAAAGCTAGTGCCTCAATGTTCCCGAACATATACAGGGCAGCAGTAAGCTGAAAAACCCAGTGAAATATGGGAGGGGTCAAAGGATTTCGCCGGTTGGACAATTTTTCGCAAACACCGGTCCCCGGGAAAAAAACCGTGGGAAAACACTAACACACGCACACACAAAACCCCCAAAACACACACACATACACACACAACACCAACAACCACACACACATCCCCCCCCCCCACACACCATACACCACATACATAATATCCCCAGGGTCGGACAGTTTTAAAGATGTCGACCAGGTGTCTGTATTTCTTCTAGCCTTCTCCCTTAAATTCGCAACATTCCGGCCTTAGATCAAATTTCTCTCTGTCGAACATCATCTCTCCTCCTCTAAACCTCATTTTCTTTCCTCCCAAAACTCAGTTGTCTGTAGCACGACACAGACCTTTTTTGTCCCCTTTTACGTCTCTTTCTAATTTAAATAAAAAGCGGGCTGTTGGTAATGTCGCAATGAATCATTTGCTCTGGGCCCACCCCCTTGAATCTTCCAAAATTTTCTACCATCTGGCTTCGACTCAATGTCACTCTCTTACAAAATTTTATCTGTGTGTATATCTCTCACCTAACTCCTCTGCCCCTATTAAAATTTTTCGATATTTAACATCAAAAGTGGAGCCCCATCTATTCATTTTCCTTTAGCGAAATTTCCATTTTGGGGACTTCAATGTCACCACCGTTTTGGCTATCCTTCTTTCCTGCCAAACCCTGGTGAAAAAGCCACAATTTTTCATCCCCCAAGCCCTAGAGCAGCTGGTGCAGCACCCTCCCGATTCCTGCCCCCTTTGGGACACCCCCAAACATTCTTGATTTTTTCCAAAACTACTAACCCTTTTCGTTACCCCTGAAACTATTCTCCGTTGGGTTCCTTCGATCACAATCTTTTTTCAAACCTGCCTATCGCTCCGGTACCTTTCCGGGGACCCACCTAAGGAGGGCTTCTGGCATTTCAACTCAGCAAGGGGAAGACCTAAGGCATATACTTGGTTTCCATGAAATTATTACTGCCCATGTCAAGACCCTCTCTTTGGGCAGGCGCATAACTGAGGTCATAGTCTCTGGATGGAGGCGTACTTTCCCAAAACCCACTTTCTCTAATCCAAAACCCCGTCAACCCTTTGGGTTTAACTCGTTTGTTCTCATGCGTCCGAGATAGAGTGGCCACAAACGGTACCTAAAAAAATCCATCTCCGAAATATGCCCTTTATTTTCTGCCCGAATCATGCAAATTTTTACTTGACTTCCCAAAAACTCTTTTTTCATAGAAAGTAAAAAATCTTCTAAATCAAATTCCTCTCGTGACTTGGGGCATCAGTAATAACATCCTAAAAATTTTTTTCTTCATCTTTCCCCTCCTATGTTTTCACCAAGGCCCCACAGCTGTCTCATCACTTTTTAAAGCTGAATCTTCGTCAAAATTTGCAAAAATTCCACTCTGGCTGATGAAGGGCTTGTTCCCCCCTTTCTCCTCCACCCTCTGACTATATTATCCCCGTCTTTAAAGACCCTTGGAATGATTTTTTTCTTGCCTTTCTGGCCTAGATCCCGGAAGGTTTCGGTCCTGACGGAGTCCCTCCTATTGTTCTAAAAAAATGTGTTCTTTGTTGCACCTTGCCTGGCAAACTTTTTCCCTCTTTTTCTATCTACTTTCCACCCTTCCTTTTGCTGGAAGTTTTTCTCCATCCAACCTTTTCTAAGAAGGGGACCGTTCTAATCCTTTAAAAATACCGTCATAGCTTTGACTTCCTGCCCTTTCTAAAAATTTTTGAATCTATACTTAAAAAGAAGATTTTAAGACTATTTCTACAAATTTTTATCTGAGTCAGTACGGTTTTTGTAAAGGGGGTCTACTGGGGATCTTCTGTTTTTCCCAAAGAATTTGGTATCCTCCCCTTTGGGGTTTGGTGAAAAATTTTTCTGTTTCCCCTTTAATACAAAACTTTTGATGAGTCTGGGACAAATCTTTTAAATTTTCCCAAAATACCCCCATTCGGTTTCTATCCTTTCTCTGTACCTTCATTTTTAAGTTTTCCCTTTCAAACCGTTCTGTTGCAGCATGTTTGACGGCATTTTTTCTTTCCTAAATCTATCAATGGTGGTGTTCCCCCGGGGTCTGTCCTATCACCACTCTCTTTCATTATTCTTAAGATCTTCAAGTCAATCAAAGCCCCACCTTACGCATGATTCCCCCATTTTTTTAACGTCGTTATTAACGCCAATAACAGAAACTAAATGATTCACGGAGAGATGCCCCCGAGGCCTAACTTTGATCTTTTAAATTTTGATTGGGGGGAAAGCAAACCGGTTTTTTTTCAATGCCCAAAAAACCCAATTTTTTCACCTATCTACCGACAAAAACCACCCGATAACTATCCCCTTTCTTCAATGGGCACTAATGTCTCCCTTTTTACATGAAAATTTTAGGCTAATTTTCCTTTACTAGAAATCGAAATGGAAATCTCCATTTACTCTTTCTAAAAAAAAAAACAAAAAGTTTGGGTCTGTGGTCTGCGTCCTTTTTTTTTTCCTCCCAAATTTTTGCTCTCTACGGGGCCCTTTTCCGCCCATGTAAGTAGTCCACGTTTGGGGAGATCCATCATACAGCTCCCTAAACAGGGTTTAGGCAAAAGTTTTTGTCTCATCAAATCCCTCCCCCTGATGACTGTCTTCTCTTTAAAACACCCCCGCAAAGTTTTCTTTGCTCCTTACCCTTATTTTCTGCTCATGTCTTCTGAACTTTCTAACTGCATGCCCCCCCCACTCCCGCGGGCCCCGCTGCACAAACTTTTTACTCATTTCATCCTTTCGCCATTTCCTAATGAAGAGTTTAAACAGTTCTTTACTCTTTTATCCCTTTCCTGGTAAAATCTGGAACTCCTTCCCGTTTTTCTTTTTTCCATTTTTCCTATGACTTAAATCTTTTCAAAAGAAAGAAAAAAGACCCTTCCAACTAAAATTGGCCTCCCCCTCTTTTTTTTTTTATTCTCTTACTGTCTTTTATAGGGACTGGAAAACTAAGGGGGGCTTGGGTTCCCAATTTTTTTTGTGCCCTTTGGCCTTCCTGTGATGTAAAAACACACAACACACAACCACACCCAAAAACACCCACACAACACATGTACCGGGAAAGTTACATAACTTGAATATGATGAGTAAAAGGCGGGGCGGGGAACATGAGAGAGATGCGGGGGCGGGCGTGTTTGGGCGTCGTTGTGGTAACTGGCACAGCGGCAGGCTCGGGATGGTTGGCCCCCAACACTGTTTGAGGTTGTTAGTCTACCGAGTGTCTCAAAATGCGTGCATGGGTATAGGAAAAATTACCAACTTGAGAAAAGATGAATATATTTTCACAAAATGGAGTACGGGGAAACAGTGGAATATTTGGGGCGGGCGGACAACTGGCCGCCCCGACGACAGCGCAGAATATTGTGTGCCCTCTGGGGGGCCGTGAGTAGGAGGTTGAGTGGAGTGAGTCTGGGGAGGGGGCGGCTACCCTATTTAAGCAGGTAAAGGACGCGGAAAAAGAACCGGGCTAAGGGGGCGGGGGAACTAGAAAATACCCCCCGTCACGCTCCCTGTGGGTGAGATCAAAAGAATTAGAAAAAAGGGTGCTAAGACAGAAATTGGAGAGTAATTGGGAGAGTCGTACTTTACCCCCCCGTCAAGAAACGTGGCCTCACGTATTTATAGGGTTTTGAAGATAAAAAACCCCAAACATAGGAGAATATAAGGGGAACGAAAGGGAAAAAAATAAAGCTAAAGGGCAACACCAAAAATTGATTGAAATAAACTATGACCAAAATGACGCAAAGGAGAAATATAAAAATGAACACTCAAAAAATACAAGTAGGGAAAAATACAAAAACCCAAAGAAAACATGAGAAAACCCCAAAAAAATAATGAATAAACGTACCAAATAAAAAAATTTGGGGAAAAATCCCCAAATATAAATTAAAAATCACACAAAAGCTAATATGTCAATAGCCGACCACTAAAAAAAAGAGGGGGATAAATCAACCAAAGTAAATAATGTTATTTAAAACCCTTAACCATATGCCATGGGGGCAGGGGATGAAAAAGCTGCACCAAAAAATACGTTAACCACCAAAGCAAGCACATAAAAAGACTGGACAAAAAAAAACCTGATCAAGAATTACCTACTAATTAACTATCAAGCAAAGCAAGACTTAGACAGAAATAGCTGAAACAACTAAAATTAACCACGTTCCAGCCTGGACAAGTACGAAAAAAATTACATCTTTGGGATGAGAAACCTAAAATTTTCACAAAAATTTAAACATTTTAACTCTATTGTCAAAGGACGCGTTTGTAACTAACCAAGCGAACAGAAAAAGAAATACTAAAAGTTATTCTATCCTACATACCAGCCGAAACACCATGATTAGCCAACTAAGAAAAAAAAAAGGGTCGTGACAAAAAATTATAAAATTTCAAATGAAAATTTGATAAGATACCTGATCAAAAAGCTTCAAGTATACTAAGTAAAATTAGCCCAAAAAAATTAAACGTACTTCACATTGGGGTATCAACTTTTCAACACAGACAAAAAATGAGGATCTACCCTTGTTCCAAACGGCTGAAAACTAAAACAGGCCCAACGTAAGGAAATAGAGTCTGCAGTTTCTAAAACCCAAAACCAGTAAAACACCGACAACCCAAACGAAGGAAGATGAGTTGGGAGTGGCGGCGGCATGGGTAAGCCACGAAGCAGGCCGCGGAAAGGCGGACAGTTTGCCACTGTAACTCGCCGATGACAGCGGAAGCTGGCCGGGGCGGGCGTGGGCAAAACCCCCAGGGGGGTGTGTGGGACGCGCTGGCGAGTGGGCGCCAAGAGGGGTGGCGGGGCGCGCGGAGGGTGAGATGGGCGGCACAGGGCGCCCGTGAATGAGGGGGCGGGGGAGATGGGGGGAGGGGGGCAGGGGGTTTTTTAAACCGGGTGAACTGATAACAGCAACAGGTGGGCCAGGGGGGAAGGGTGCGGGAGCGGGGAACACGTTGGACACCCAAAAATCCTAACCTCAGCCCAGGGTTTAGCAAGGAGACACGCGGTCAAAAAATCACCAAAAAAAGAAAAAAGCAGGGAAAAAAAATGACAAAAAAAGTTGAAACCCAAACATAATCCAAAAATAACTCGATGAAAAAATAGCCCAAAAATATAGCAAAACTGTGCGAGATAAAAAAAAACCAAAAAAGTGTCAAAAAAAGTCAAATCTAGGGCACACCAGCAATCGCAAAACACGGAACTTGATACGTTTCCAAGTGACAAAAAAATAATAACCACGCAAATATGAAGTCCAATTGTCCTGACAAAAATAATAACACTTGCGGGCGACCCCGTTAGCAGGGAAAAGCTGAACACTCACGAGGGCCCACGAGGTTCGGGCGTGGAAGATGACCCGTGCGAGGGCCGGGCGTGGGGAGACCACACCGAATCAGAGTGAGCGTGTGGATGCGGGCGGGGGCCGCAAGCTGTGCAAGGTGCACTGCAACCAAAATCAAAGGGAGAGGAGCCGCATGGGGGGGTGGCGTGCGGGGGGGCATCCAACCAAAAGAGGGATAGGCGTGCAGGCGTCGGCCGCGACATCAAAAAAGGGAAAATGGGTAGGGCGCCGTAGCAGGACATCATGGGACTAGGACATCAGGGGGCATCAGGCATCAATTTGAGCAAAACGGATGGTGACGCAATACCCCCCAAAAGACCCCGACAAAACCAACCCACCGCTCCACCAATCTGTACCGGAAAGTGGTACAAAACGATTGATGAGTAGAGGCAGGGCAGGAAATGAATGAGATGCTGGTGGGGCGTGTTGGTACGTCGTTGTGGTGGGCGTGGCACGAGCGCAGGCTCAAGGAGTGGTGGTCAACACGTGTTCTGAGGGGTGTGTATGTCTACCCGGTTGTCTCTTAAAAATGCGTGCATGGGGGTGAGGAAAAAATTACCAAATTTTTTAACAGAAGATGAAAATATTTCTCGGCGAAAGTGGGGTACAGGAAAAGTGGGGAAAATTTGGGGGGGCGGCACCCGTGGCCCCCCGACGAGACAGCGGGGAAAAGGTGTGACCCTGGGGCCGTGAGTAGTGGGGTGAGTTGATGAGTCTCGGGAGACGCCCGGTCTTCCCATTTTAGACAGGTCAAGGACGCGGAGAAAAGGGCCCCCGGGTAATGGGGGGGGGGAAATGGAAAATCTCCTGCACAGCTGCCTAGTCGGTGAGATCAAAAAGAAATAAAAAGAAGGGGCTAAGCAGTAATTTGGGGAGTAATTGGAGAGAGTACAGTACACACACACACACACACCCTACCCAGGGAATCCTATGTAAAGGGGTTTGGATGCTCGGGTCACAAAACCCAGAATCCCGGTTCGACCCCGGGCGGAGCGAAGACGACGGGGGGTCTTCTTTAAAACCCGAGCCCCTTCCACCCCCAGGATGGGCACCCGGGGGCAGCCGGGGGTTTGTGACCCCCCCCCGGGTGGGGGTTTTGGCGGCCAACACTAAAAAACTAAAGGGTGAATGAAAAAAAAAAATGTTGATATGGGGACGGGTTCGGGCGATGCTCTGGCCCTGTAAAATACAACTAGATAAATGCATCTAGATGAATATACACACACACACACACACACACACACACACACACACACATACACAAAGAAAAAAAATATTTCATAAATGAACACATATCTAAATAGATAAAATTAATATACAAATAATAAATTAAAAATTATATTATGCAAAACATTTTTGCTGTATCTAATGAATATACATATTAATTAATAATTAGGTGAAATAAATGAAGAGGTGAAGACAACAAAAACAATAAAGTACATATTAAATTAATATTGTTACCATACTACCCTAAAAGCATTCCCAGATTTCACACGTTTAATTTCAACACGACATTTCCATCTCACTATTAATGTCACCCGTGTTTCTCCGTATATTCACCTGACACATTCGTATTCTTACTCCTCCTTCTCCCTAACACACATTGCACCTAACCACCACCTATTCTTAGCTACTTAATGATTTAACGAGCAGATAAAGTAGGTCTTCGCAGCCTCTTTTAAGTAATCTTTGATGCAAGTGTTGGTATAAGATACTGATGGAGGTCACTCGCCGAGCCGTCTTTCAGCTCACTTTCCCTTCCCCTTCATCTTTCATTCATCGTCATTGAATAATTCCCTCACTTTTATTTCTTCATTACCTGCCCCATCCTCCTTCATTATTTCCTTAAAATACATTTAATTCTGCACTATAAAGCACTTCACTCCCTCCTTCCGTAAGTCTCATTAATGAGGCATCGTTATATCTATGAATAAGTCACCAATAGCTCATTTACAAAACTGTTTTCTTTGAGGCTTACGGAATGGTGATGATCATTATGTCACTAAGCAGCTTCTAACCACTTTTCATTACCTTGTTTAGTTGATTCAAAATACAAGGGAGCAGCCCTGGCAAATATCTCTTCCAGGATAAGCACTTCAATTGATCCTTGAAGGTCTCACACGGCGGTGGGTGACCAGCCCTCATGAAGACAAGAATATCGCCTCGAATGATAGGACTTGTGTCATAGTATAGCGCAGTCTTATGTTCATATAGATTATTGCTATGCCTGGGCAGGTTAGGGCGTCTCGGTTACGTTCTGAAAAAATGGACAGTTTGACAGGTATGAGTGCATATGGATACACAGATATATGAAAAATTACAAATACATCCAGTTAGTTGAGTGAACAGGTGTATAAAAGACAAATATATCAAAAGACAAGTGATTAAAATATGTTGTTTAATGAGGAGATAAATATAGATGCAAAACAGGTGAATGTATACCTGCAAAATACCCAAATTGAAAATATATAGAAAACACATAATTATACGTAAAATAATTATTAGTATATGTTCGTAGTGTAAATCAATGGCTAATGTCCACTAAGTAATGGCATACATACATCGAGATCTATCTCCTTCACCCTCCCCTCTAGAAGCACACATAACCCCTACAAGTATGCTATTGAGTAAAGATAAAAAAAACTTTAGTATCCTTTAAGGTGATATGGAACCATTTCTTGTGTTTTCAATTTATAGACACACACTTGCTACGAGCCCACCATCCAAACCCATCATATGACACTCTAAATGGTGGAAACAATTATTCAAACAAAGACATTTTGCTTGGGGCGTTAATCGAGTTTTTGTACCAACTTGACCGAGATGCATTTGCAGCCGACGAAAAAATTCAGGAATCTCTCTCTCTCTCTCTCTCTCTCTTTTCTCTCCCCTCTCTCTCTCCTCTCTTCTCTCCTCTCTCTTCTCTCTCTCTCTCTCTCTCTCTTCTCTCTCCTCTCTCTCTCTCTCTCTCTCTCTCTCTCCCTCTCTTCTCTCTCTCTCTCTCTCTCCCCTTCTCTCTCTCTCTCTCTCTCTCTCCTCTCTTCTCCTCTCTCTCCTCTCTCTCTCTCTTCTCTCTCTCTTCTCCTCTCTCTCTCCCCTCTCTCTCTCTCTCTCTCTCTTTTCCATTCTCTACACCTACACACACATCAATACCTAACACTATAATATAGCTCACACAACACCAATATCTACAGCCCGGGGGTTTCTCAAACTGGGTGCCGCGGCCCCCTGGGGTGCCACGGACAGCGCCTAGGGGTGCCACAAGATTGCCATGAATTTTGGCAATAATGGCAATAGAATGTAATAGTACTCCTTGCGTAACCAATTTTTCTTTGTTTTACGCGTCGGTCGTCCAGTACCTGATCGGTTCTTGGTCCCTTTTTTTGTCAGTGAGGCACTATACATCGAGCTGTACGTGTGTATTCCTTGCTGCTTCTGATATTCTGCAGCTGTATTGAACTTGCAATGGATAAGTTTGTCTTTAAGAAAGAAAACATGGAGATAGTGGTGAGGGTGAAGAAGGAAACGAAAGTAGAAGTACGAGTGAAAAAGATTTGGCCATTCCACAGCAAAAAAATCAGCTTCCAAAAAAAGCAGGAAAAATCGCTCCTATTTGGATAATTATCTAGATTTGGGATTCTTTTGGTGTGGCGATGAGGTTAATCCTACACCACTGTGTGTTATTTGTGGTGATAAATTAGCAAATGAGGCGATGGAAACCCAGAAAATTTTAAAGAGGCATTTATTTTTGAAACATGTCATTTTTCCCAAACAAGCCTCGATCCTACTTTGAAGGACTTTTAAATGAGAAAAAACAACAGAGGGTGATCTTTCTAAAACAGTCACAGTTTCTGATAAGCACAAGAGGCCAGCTACTTAGTTGCAGAGTTAGTCGCTAAAACATGAAACCTCATACAATAGCAGAGACACTAATCTTCCGGCTTGTAGTGCCATTGTAAAAACAATGTTTGGAAGTGAAGCAGAAAAACAAATGAAAAAATTCCCGTCTCGGATAGTACCATCAGCAGACGGATTCATGATATGTCAGCAGACATAGAGAAACTGTATGTGCCTCTGTAAAGGAAAGTGAAATGTTTGCACTTCAGGGAGATGAGTCCACAGATATTGGAGGTAAGGCTCAACTATCGCATTCATTCGCTACATTCATGATGTTAAAATAGTGGACATTTTTTCTGTTTTAAGGAACTTGAGGAAACAACAACGGGAATGATTTTTCGCTACATTAAGTGGTACCCTAAAATCAGTTGGTTTTGTCCTGGCAATCTTGTGTAGGGATTTGTACAGACGGGGCGCCTGCCATGATTGGCTCAATTAAAAGGGTTTTGTTGTCACTATGAAGAAAGAAAACAGCAGTGTCATAACACACCTTGCTTTCTCCATCGTGAAGCGCTGGTTGCCCAAGACATTGGCAATGATTTGAAGTCTGTACTGGAGAAAGTTGTAAAATGGTGACTTTATAAAGAGTCGGCCACTTAAGACTCGTCTGTTTTGCTAAGCTGTGCGAAAAGGTTTTAGGCAAAACATGTGAATCTTCTTCTACACACGGGGGTGAGATTGGCTGTCAAGAGGGGAAAGTATTGTCACGTGGTATGACTGAAGGAAGAATGCTTACTTTTTTTCACCCTTGAACAACAAGAGGAATTCTGTGACTTACTGGCAGATGACACTTTGGTCTGCCAAATTGTCTTACTTGGTAGACGTCTTTGAACATTTAAACAAGTAAATTCCAGCATGCAAGGTAAATCAGAAAATATCTTATCTTCCACTGATAAAATTAACACTCTGAGAGAAAAACTGCGATTGGGGGGTTGGCAGAGTAAAGAAAGCAATTTGGATATGTTCCCACTGCTGCAGCAGCAAAGCGGTAGACGTAGACTTCGTAGAGAGATCATTTCTTATTTCTGAGCATCTTGAAAACTGGAAAAGCAACTTCAGCACTATTTTCCAGACATATGCACTGAAACTATGACTGGATAAGAAACCCCTTTGTTGCAAACCCGTATCAACCCAATCTCAGCTTTACCGGGGGCCTTACCCTCACGGAGAAAAGCAGTTAGTGGAAATGCGTAATGATCGTAACCCGAAGTTATTGCACATGCAGCTGCCCCCTTTTACAATTCTGGGTTCAGATGAAGGCTAAGTATCCTCAAGTTGTAAGAAAAACTCTGGGAATCCTTATCCAGTTCTCTACATCTTACCTGTGTGAGCTGGGATTTTCTGTTCTAGCAAACATTAAAACAAACAAGAGGGAAAGATTGAAAACTTTTGAAAAAAAAATGAGAGATTTTTTGTCCCTATTCAACCAACTTAAAAAGGGACTTTTCTCACATCAGCACATGTTTTCCCCTAAATCAGGTTAGCTTTTGTTTTTTTTGCTTATTTACTATCAGTGTTATCATCCCTTTTTTTTCTTCTTTTTTTATGCTACTTTGCATTTAAACTTTTAAATTTAAATCTAATTTCTAAAATCAAATTCCCTGAGATTCTTTTTGGGCATGTACTACATAGCCTACACATATGTTAATTTTTTTTTGAGTACGGATAAAAATTTTAAAATTTAAATTTAAAAAAGTAATTCCCACAGGTACAATTTTATCAGAATTTAATTCATGTGGGGGGGGTGATGGTGAAAAAGGGGCCACAAAAAGGATTATAAAAATCCGGGGTGCCATCACTGACAAAAGTTTGGGAACCTCTGATCTACACACTACTGCAACACCGTAATTTTTTGTTATCTGAAAATGAAAATGATAAAATAGAGCTCGAAAGACTGCGGTACAATACGAAAAAGTTGATAAAGTAACGTAAAAATGATCTTAAATGATGTATTGCAAGTATCTGTAAATCAAAACCCCCAAAGAATGTTTCAGTTGCGTGCGTAAGAAGACAGTTATCACAGCGAACGTAGTAGGTCCACTCTGCCTAGAAAACGGTAAACATACTAATAATTAAATCGAGATGGCTGAAGAATTAAATGATTACCTTGTTTTTGTTTTCACAGCAGAAGATATGAATGGAGTGGAAAAAATGGGCTGCGATAAAAGTAACGTAACTCTATTGAGCAGTTGCAAATTTCTTGAGGATACAACATTCAAAACAATAGATAAACTCAAGGTTAACAAATCCCTCGGGCCAGACTCAAATACATTGCGAGTTTTAAAAGAAGCAAAGTACCCGATTTGTAAAACTTTTTTAATACATTGTTAACAAATACCTGCATTCCCGAAAAGTTCCTTGCGATTGGAAACCTGCAAATGTTACACCAACTTAAAAAAGTGCTTTAACACAATAATGCAACTTCAGACCGATGATCCTCATCACATCTGTAGTCTGTAAATTAACGGAAACTTAATACGAGATAAGATGGTAAATTACCTAGTAGAAAACAACTGGTCAAAAACTCCCAACATGGCTTTCGTAATAAACGCACTTGCCTTAAAGATTTGCTAGACTTTTTTAATGACGTATACAGCACGTTAGACGAGACGAAAGCAGTATATGTGATTTATCTTGACTTCCAAAAAGCGTTTGACAAAGGCCTCCATAAGCGTTTACTAAGGAAATAAAGTTGGACGCTTTAACTGGAAATGTATGAATTGGCTGTAGACTGGCTTTTTGGCAGAAAGCAACGTATCGTTATTATTGGAACAAGGGCATCAAGCTGTTCATACGTTATAAATGGTGTACCGCAGGGATCTCTGTTATGTCCTGTACTTTTCCTAATCTATATAAACGATTTTGAACAAGGCCTCACCTGCAAGTTTTCAAAGTTTGCGGACCATTCTATCACAGCAAAGTTTGAATTCACAACTGCTGATATGATGCAATTGCGATCTGACCTTGATCGTTTAGTTAGTTGGGGAAATAAGTGGCAGATGAAATTTGATACCGATAAGTGTAAAGTCTTGCATATAGGAAGTAATAACGATTAAATCAACTATTCCCAACTTAGGCATTATTATAAGCAATGCAATCTTCAGCCCAGTAAACATGGTTCAGAAGTTGTTAAGAGGGCTACAAAATTCACCGGTTTCATAAGAAGACCTTTCGAATGTAGATCTGAAACAGTCATTTTTACACTTTTCAATGCGATCGTGCGTCCTCATCTTGAATGTTCAGTTATGGTCGCCTTTCTATAGTAAATATATAGTCAGACTGGAGATAGTACAAAGAATAGTTACTTAAATGATTCCACGTACGCTTGCGAAACAAGCCATATGAAGTACGATTAAAGGAACTTCTTGTTCAGTTTGTCAAAACGTAGGTTGGAAGGAGATGTCTTAATATGATTGTCTAAAATGTTACATGGCTTCGATAATCTTAAAATAACCGACTATTTGAATATTGATTGGACAAACACTACTCGTAGTATTTATTGGATACAGGATCATTGGTAAGCGATTTCGGTCACACGAAGAAAAACACTTTTTTTTATTGACTTGTTAATAGTTTGAGCTCTCTTCCGGCATATATTAATAGTAACACGGTTTAAGGCGTTTAAGCACAAACTAGATAAATACTTGGCATCAACTTTTGTTTACGTTGAAGCCAAGAGCGGATGTAGGCTATTATGTTTTTCTTTGAAGGCCCAGGTGATTGGTCCTGCACATTCTGGAGGGTCGTGATGGTTGGCCCTCGGCTGTTGGTGGCGCAGCCTGTGATCTATAGGTGAAGGTTCGTTTTCTGTGATGGTCTACCCTCAGGTAGGTGCATGCTGCCACCTGGTGCTTCCTCCGCCGCACTTGAAGTCTCAGTCAAAAGAACAGTAATGTCGCATGCGGGATTCTAAAGCCACTCGACGATAGATTTACAGTTGCTTCTTGATGGGACTTGAACTCGGGACCTTGTGCTCACCTCCCAGGCTCTTGTCGACCGCGTTAAAGATGGCCGAAAGTTACCCTCGGCAGGATTTGAGCTCGGGACATCCAAACGGCTTACCACTCCAAACGCTAACCACTCTGCCAACGCCTCCCCCAAACTGCCCAATTGGATTACTTCGGCCCTACCTAAAGGAAGGTTTAGCTTTAGTTTAGAGTATGACTCTACTTAAGCTTTTCCTATCAAATTGCATGGCAGTTTTTCAATATTGAATGACGTTTATTTTCTCACTTTTTTTCCTGCCGGCCTCAGCCAGAAGGGAGATATGGGTGGGAAGGATCCTTCAACTTTGTTATTCTTTTAGCACTAGTACGTAGAAACTATAGTCGTTGAAAATAGTCACACAGACAGCCTTGTTTGGCCCAATAGGGTTGTTGCTGTGTGTTTTTTTCCTTTGCATTAATGTGTACACCACTACATAATATCCTTGCAACACATATATGTTATCTCTTTATGATATGTAACTAATCTCCGCTCAATAGTAAGTCTCCATGAATTATATAAGCCGTGTAGTTTCTTGCAGTGGATGGCATTATGGCGAATGACTTTTTGATTCATATATTATTATTTCATATACACATATATAGGAGACTAGCTAGGGGTTTAAAAATAACAACAAAATATTAACTTAATCATATAATTACTTAATTCCGTTTTACATAGCATGTAGAAAGGGGGAGGCGGTAGCAAAGTGGTTAGCGCCTCCGAGTGGCGTTCTGGCTGACCAGAGTTCGATCCCCGATGAGAACTAAAATCCACTTCAAATTTGTCTGCACCGTCAAGTGGTATAAGAACACTCACATGCTGCCCATTAACTCTACCTTCGATTCCGAGTGTGTCGGAGGAAACAGGGGGCGACATGAGTCTCATATTGCAGACTTAACTATAAAAATCCTGCCTGCGCCACCACGGGCGAGGGCCAACCATCACGGCCCTCAAGCGAACTACAGGGCCTATTATCCGAGCCCTGGAGGTCACTGCCTACAGGCGCTATAGGCCCAAATGTAAATAAAAATGTAAAAGTTACCAAAAAAAGGGGTCAATTTAGTTTTACATGAGGCTTGCTACTTCTCTCTAAAAAGAATGTAAAGTTATTAGTTAGAATGAAGGTAAAATATTTAGTTTTCCAGCGAAAGGGGTGAAAGCGTAGGGCTAATGGTTCCCCCTTCCATTGATATGGTGGAAAGAACAGGAATGTAAGATAGGTAAATAGAGTAAGGCAGTGTATAATCTTACCATTGGAGTGGATGCAAGACTGATTATACTGGTTAACCTTTGTGAACAGACAGTGAACAGAAAAGCAAGCAGAGTAAATAAAAGATGCTATGAAAATAAATTACAGCTTTAAAGTACAGTGAGGATAAACAAAAAATTGACATAAATGACATCAATAATGTTTTAAAAAATCTTAGTACACAACACGTAAGGTAAAAGAGGTAATTTCAGTGTTGTATAGTTAATGGAAAGAAAGAGGTTAAAAAAATATAGAAAAATGTTTGATCAATTACTGACATTGTTTTTGGTGATTAAGTTTTTGTAAATGATTTCGTTAATAAAGTAAAAAGCTGCAATGAATTTACAAACGTATAAAACATTTGTTTTTTCTTGAAATATAAATGTATTCTTCTTTGGATCGCGAGAGAGAGAGAGAGAGAAGAGAGAGGGAGAGAGAGAGAGAGAGAGAGAGAGAGAGAGAGAAGAGAGAGAGAGAGAGAGAGAGAGAGAGAGAGAGAGAGAAGAGAGAGAGAAGAAAAAAAGAGAAGGGAGAGAGAGAGAGAGAGAGAGAGAGAGAGAGAGAGAGAGAGAGAGAGAGAGAGAGAGAGAGAGAGAGAGAAGAGATGAATGAATGAGCTCTCGCTATCTTTATTTCTCTCTCTCTCTCTCTCTCTCTCTCTCTCTCTCTCTCTCTCTCTCTCTCTCTCTCTCCTCTCTCTCTCTCTTCTATATATATATATATATATATATATATATATATATATATATATATATATATATATATATATGTTCTGTTGCATAAATATAAATGTCACAGGTTCTTGCACGTCATTCATACCCAATGGTGTATTTCTCTCTGACGTACCTCACGAACCTTTAATATATTCTTGCCCTGTATCATATTATTTTATCGATAAGGTCTTGTCTGTAAGTCTTCCGCGTTTGCCTCAAAAACTAAAGATTCTTAACGCAGAAAACTGGATGAAGCAGAATCTTTTTGCAATATGACGCACAAGGAGAAAAGCAGCAAGCAGGAAAATGCTCTTAATGCTTAGGACTCTTCGCTGCGTGTAATGGTCCAGTCCTGATGGACATCCGCTGTTTGTCAATGCTGCTGTGAGTCTTTTTATACACGGCACAGTGACAACCCATGGGTGTTTCGCTTTGGTCATGGAAGTTCCACCTTTGAAGATACAAAGGTTATTGAAACGATGGATACAAGATGGTATGTGAGAAACCGATGTTAAATTTTCTTATGGAGAGACCAAAGTGAGCTCCTCCAAGGTTGATAAAGAGTATAAAAACAGTTGCTGATTACAAGGAAACACATACAATAAATTATGTTATATCAGGTAAAGATGATATATTTGGCCCTGGATACATTAAATTAAAATATTCCAAAGATGGATGAACAAAAATTGGCGGATGGCTTCCTGGAAATGCATAATATCATCCATGTATATATATATTTACTAGCCGCAAAGCCGCCCTCCGGGCGGACTTTTTGGCTAGCTCCTGCGGAGGGCTATTGTAGAGGCCTTCGGCCCACCACCTGTGTTTGGTGGGCATTCGGCCCACCAAACACAGACTCTCCAGATAGCCCCTTCTAACTTTCCTGAAATCATGGATGTAGAAATGTATGTATTAACGCCTTACCCATCACTCCCCACCCATTCACTCACCCATTACCCATCACCACACACCCATTCACTCACCCATTACCCATCACCACACACCCATTCACTCACCCATTACCCATCACCCCCCACCTATTCCCTCACCCATCACCCTTCACCCATTCACTCACCCATCACCCCACACCCATTACCCATCACCCCATCCATTCACTCACCCATTACCCATCACCCTACATCAAGGTTTCCTCAATTCTCGCAACCCACATTTTTTTTTCACAATTCTCGCTAATAGGCTGCTAAAAAAAAAGAACAAAAAAGTGATCGGATCATCTCATAAGTGGGCTTATAATGTGCCCCTGGTCGAGCTGGTTCCAAAACTGTATCATATGATGGGATTGTACCACGGGGGGCGGAACTTAGCGCGGACACACACACACACACACACTTTCGCTTATATTATTATAGATATATAATATATATATAATATATATATATATATATATATATATATATATATATAATAAGAGAGAGAGAGGAGAGAGAGAGAGAGAGAGAGAGAGGAGAGAGAGAGAGGAGAGAGAGAGAGAGAGAGTTGGCCGTTGGTCAGCATAGGGAGAGAGAGAGAGAGAGAGAGAGAGAGAGAGAGAGTTGGCCGTTGGTCAGCATAGGGAGAGAGAGAGAGAGAGAGAGAGAGAGAGAGAGAGAGAGAGAGAGAGAGAGAGAGAGAGAGAGAGAGAGAGAGAGAGAGTAGGCCGTTAATGGAAGAACTCATCTCTCTCCCACTCCCACCCGGTACTAAGCTTCTCTGCTATGCGGACGACCTCGCCCTCTACTGCACTGGACCCGCCCACGCACAACGAGCCCAGAACCTGCTGACTGACATAACCACCAAGTGTAGGGAACTAGGCTTGAAGCTGAATGTGGCAAAATCCAAGGCCATGGCCTTTGGGTGTGACGCGCCGCGCGCCCCGCTCTATATCCTGGACACACCACTCGCCTGGGTTACGTCGCACCAATACCTGGGCATCTGGCTCGACAACCGTCTCAACCTCCGCACCCACGTAGCTTACCTACAGGAGCGCGAAAACAGCAGGATCTCCGTCCTACGGGCAATCACTGGCTTAAAAGGGGGGGGCCAGTTTCCAGGTGAAGCGCACCTTTTACATTCACGCCATCCGCTCTCTCCTGGACTATAGCGCTCCATGCCTTATTTCCCTCACGAACACCCTACACCAAAAACTAGAGGCCACACAAAACAGCGCCCTGAGAGTCTTCATCAACGCCCCCAGATGGACTAAGATCTGCAACCTGCAGCAGGAGTGCCAGGCAGTCCCGACTCGGCGCCGTATCGAAGAACGGACCGCCTGCCTGCTCGCCAAAATGACCCACCTGCCCTACCCCTTCGCCCCTCCCGCCAAGGTTGCAACTCATCTTGCCAGGCCCCGCAACAACCTTCGGCGGCAATGTTGGCCAGCGTGCGCTGCAGAAGCAATTCTCACTATGGGAATACACGAAACCCTCCTCAGTAAGGGCGAGGACTTCCCTCACCCGAACTTCGCTACGCCACCGCCTTGGAGCCCTCCTCCAATCACCACATCACTCCACAGTCTTGAGCGCCCAAAGGCACACTGGCTCCCCGCTGCCTTACGCTTGGAAATGCGACAGGTCATGGAGGACTTGACGACCCCTGCCTCCCTCACTATCTTCACAGACGGGTCATTAGATCCTGCCACAGGAGCAACGGGAGCGGCTTTTGTGAGCGGACAAACCACGAAACAATGGCGTCTAACAGATGGCGCCAGCTGCCTCCAGGCTGAACTAGTCGCCATTCGTGGCGCTCTTCACCACGCCCTGGAGAGTCAGTCCCCTCATGTCATCATACACACAGACTCAAAATTCTCTATCCAGGCCCTGAGAGAACACAGCCACAGGACAACATTCACCTCCTCACCTCCACTCTTCTTCTGGCCCAGCGGCTGGCTGCACGTGGCTGCAAAATCACCCTCAATTGGGTTCCCAGCCATGTAGGCCTTAGTGGCAACGAAGCAGCTGACAGAGCTGCAAAATCAGCTGCTGTCCTCCCCAGCCCCACTACGGCTGTTCTGCCCAACCTCTCCCAAACTGTACTCAAAATAAAGTCTGCCTCGCACGCCTTGTCCCGCCAGCAACACGAGGCCACAGTCGCTCTGTCATCACCCTCTGCCTCCTGGTACGCTGCTGCAACAGCCTACCACCCCCTTCCCCAAGACCCATCCATCGCCCCACACGTACGGGACCGACTACTCCGTCTCCGTCTCGGCTTTCCCTGCTTTGAGGAAATCCGCCAGGGCGCTGTGGACATCACCTGTGATCACTGCCAGGTCACCTCCCCCTTTGCACTCCAACATTACCTCCTGAATTGCGAGGCAACCTCCCACCTCAGGGAACGCCTCCCACCTCATCCACAGCCCGGATATCCAGGTGCCGCCGCCGCTGCTGCTGCGGTAATCAGATCTGTCCCTCTGGCCACTCTCATCTCCACCGTTCGGGAGTACCCCCCCCCCCCAAGGTAGCTCCAACACACTGCCTTTTTTGTTATTGTAATGCCACAATTCCGCAGGCGGGCTGCTATAGGCAAAAGCTCGCGTCAACCACAGTGTTGACTAAATATTAACAACAACAGTTGGCCGTTGGTCAGCATAGGGAGAGGACATACGCTCCACGCCTCCCGCCATGGAGGTAGTATGGGTGGAGACACCCTGAGCCGCGCGGGTTGAAGCGTGGCCACCGAGAGACAAGGCCTGATGCATCGCCCGTGACGTCACACCATGTATTGCCCACCCGCTCCGCTCCCCGTACAAGTTTACCTACCTAATATAATGTTTATCAATATAAAAGATATACTGTTATCTTCGGAAATGTTTGTTCTATAATATTATCAAATAAAAAATCGTAAAACACACAAAAGAAATGCCATTATGAGACTTTCAAGAAATATGCATTAACTTAAACTCTTCGCCATTTAATTTTTTGCTGGAAAACTTTTTACATGGAGAGTATCAATAGAAGCGAAATTTAATTAGCTTTCCATTGATATATTTCGTTTAGTCATAAATGAATTAGCAGCATGCATAAATTAGCGTTAACTAAATATTAAAAATCATGAAATCGGGTAATTTCCTACCTAATATATGTTTATCAGTATAAAATATATACTGTTATCTTTGAAAATGTTTGTTCTATAATATTATCCAATAAAAAACCGTAAAACACACTAAAGAAATGCCATTATGAGACTTTCAAGAAATAGGCATGAACTTAAAGTAATCGTCCAGACCCAATTTTTTTTTGCCGAATTATGTTGAATGCACATTCAAAACACCTAATCCACCAAAAATAATTGATTTCCAGGCCTTATTTCCGTAAAAACACGACTTTTGTAAAACGCGCGCGAAAAAACAAATCTTCCCTCCAACAGGGCTACAACTGATATTGATGACGTCAGAACAGGGACGCCCGCAGACACTCTGTCTGACACCTGTCGGCAAATGTTATGATGAGCGATTGTACTTCGGTGTCAGACAGTTAGCTGTGACAGATCTAGAGTACGATGCTCAATCTGACACCGAAAGAAATTACGCTGGTCGCGTATACTATGAGGAAAACGAACCTCAGATTGTCATGGGATCCTATATGTTTGAGCCCGAGTACGAGGTGGATGAACAGGTGTTAGCAGAGCCTGAGGTTCAGCAGGAGAACCTGGCACTTCTCCAAAACATGGATTGGTAAATAAGATTAAACCATGTGTGTGTGGGAATCACAATGAAGGTACTTTCGAGAAAATCCTATAGTTAGTTTTGGAGCTACAGTCAAACGTAATTACTCGGAAACCACATACTAGCATTAACTACAGCATAGAGTTGGAAAATATGCGGGCGGGAAGGCAGAAAGTGTGACAGCCACACCACCACAGGTTCTCTCACCACAGGGCACGCCCACTCCACAACTGGTTTACTTGGTTTACTTGGTCTTGTTAAGAGGCAAAGCCTCACAGTCGTGGTGGTCCATCGCTACCCTCACTACACACCGTTTCTCAACACAACTGCTCGCCCCAACACACTATAGGCGTGAATCACCACACGCCACTCCGCCACTCCACTCCTACACACGCCACTCCTTTCCGTGTGCAAACTTTTCTCGAAAGGCACAGCTGTCATGCTGCACCCATAAAGGATGCATGCATGTGGCATATAGCAAAACAAATCTATCAGAAACACCCAAATATCTTCAAGTACTATATTTATCTCTGTGTTTACGTGCCTCTCTCTGATCAAGCGCGGGAAGATGAGCCTCCCTGATGCTATGTCACCGAGCCTGAGCCTGAGCGTCTGCAAACCTGGAGAGCGTTTTGAAAACTCGGGGAATTTGCAGATTTTGATTGCGGATTATTTAAAAACGGCTGACTGGATACAAAAAGTGACGACGTATTGTTGATATACTCGTTAATGGCTATGATTTGATTGCATTAAATCAGGAATGATGAAATGGTCTGGACGATTACTTTAAACTCTTCGCCATTTAATATTTTGCGCAAAACCTTTTTACATGGAGAATATCAATAGAAGCGGAATTTAATTAGCTCTCCATTGATTTTTTTTCTTCTTCTGATAAAAGAATTAGCAGCATGCATACATTAGCGTTAACTAAATATATAATCGGGTAATTTTTCCCGATTGATGAGGTTATTTATTTAGTTAATGCTAATGTATGTATGATTCTAATTCGTTTATCAGAAAACAAAATATATCAATGGAAAGCTAATGCAATTCCGCTTCTATTGATATTCTCCATGTAAAAAGTTTTCTCGGTAAGGTAGAAGTGTCGCTCCTTGTGTGTTCTGCTATGGTGAAAAGTTGTTTTGCATTTGGGTGCAATGAAAAAGCGAACAAAAAATCTGACCCATCCATCACATTTCACCAGTAAGTTATGCATTTCTTGATTTATAAAACTATGTTTTAAACAAACGTGCATGTATTTGTTAAACAAAGACAATGACCTTGTTAGAAAAGACTTAGTGTGAGAACTACTGCACCACTGGGTTGGTAATTGTGTTACTGATAGTAGTAATAGTTGTGGGGGTGATGTAGCTGTATACGTAATACGTAGTATATAAGTGTTAGCGATTGTGTTCGTAGGGTTTATATTAATAGTAATATTATAGTAATTTGGGGCCACTACTATTTTATATTTGCATCAACGACTAAGACAGTGGGATTAGCAATGATATCAGCAAGTTTGCTGATGATACTAAAACAGGTAGAATTATCGGGTCAGAGTTTGATGTAACCGGTTTGCAGGGAGACTTAGATAAGTTAAGCGAGTGGGTAGTCAGGTGGCAGATGGAATTGAATATTTACAAGTGTAGCGTAATTAATTTTGGTAGAAAAGGGTATGAAAAATCATGTCAGATAATGACCCGGCCAGTAATCGTCTAATTTTACTGATCAAGGCTGTAGCTGAGACATATCTGCAGGTGAGATATAAATACGCAGCCAGGCAGTTCACCGCCAGACATATATTCAATAAAGGGACCCAATATGCAATAGTATGCAATAATATGCAATAATATGATATGTAATATATGGTTAGCAGTAACACAGAAGTATAATTTCACACACCGTGATATCATTAAGTGCAAACAGTGTAAAAAGTTAAAAGAAAGAGTGGGTATCTCAGTTACCCAGTGCGTGACATTGCTCACAACAGTATGGCGGACGGGGTAGAGCGGTAGCTGCACCAGACAACACAGACCGCTCGGCTCAGGGCGTCTCCACTCATACTACCTCCATGCCTCCCGCCCTCCAACCCCGTTACAGCAACGCAAGCTGTGAATCTTTTTCATTACTTTCTCTCTAACTTTCCATCTGCTCACTTGTCCTAGATTATCAGCTACTAATACTGACAGACTGAACCCGGAAGGAAGGGCCATTTAGGACCCGCCATGAAGGAACGCTTTTAGAAGAGTAGGGTCAGTTGTAGCAGAGAGGCGAAACCGCTGTTAGGGTGATAGGCTCCCACTTGTTGGGCATCTCAGGCTTTCCCTAAGGTCACTCCCTTCGAGCCCTGGAGGGGGAGGAGGTTAGACCCGGGGCTAGGCGTCTGAGAATAGGCAGGCCTTCGAGCAGTTTTTTTCTCTATTCTTTCCATTATGAACTTGCGAAATAGCTTAAACTATTCTCAAAAGCTGGACGGCGACAACACCACCCACCCTGCAGCCACCCCCTCTCACCGCCAACCAACTAGCCCCACCTCAGCCACCACCCCCTCTCACCAACCTATCGCTTCCATGACCGACCACCAACCTCCGTTTGAAGGAGAGGATCCCGGGCCATCCAAGCAACACACGACTGATGACGAGCAGGAGGGGAAGCCAGCAACGGAGGTCGTATCGCCAGCAACGGAGGTCGTATCGCCAGCAACGACCATCTCTCCGACTACCTAGATACTTCTTTTCCTTACGACGGAAGCTACAAAGCCTCCCTCGGTCGGTCGTAAGCGCGTCGGAAGGCGCTGACTGGCTAAGACGAGTAATGACGTCATCAAGCTCATCATCAGTCACCAGCCAATGACAAAATGTTTTTAAAACTTCTCGACCAATCACAAGTCAGCGAGACATATTTCCGGGCAAGAATGGCATGCCAGACTGCCTCTCTCCGCCTTCTGTCCCCGTCATCTCAAACTAATTCTCGTTTTATTCGGAATGCTTGCGTTTTAAGGAGTTTTAATGTATCAGATAGTAAGCTATATAAGTAAGGAGCCTGTGTTGCTAGTTTTTGGTGGTAGGTGTGTATGTGGGTTGAAATAGTGAATATTTGTCATATGGGGAGGCCCCGCAGCAAGAATTTCTCCGTCACTCACTGCCCCGCCAGCACTCACCTCATCATAACATCTTTAAATCACCCTTATTTAAGGTGACACACGGTGCTACATTGATTTAGATAATGACACGTATATATAACATCTCACCATAATCACTAAGTTGTATAATAACGAGTAATAAGACGTTTAATCCTGCCCAAACCTACCGTGGCGGATGAGCTGGCGACTCCAGCCGCCACTCTCAAAAGTTTTGAGTAAAAACCCGCAGTTATCCGCCTCACCTGTGCCTTGCTGAAGAAGACAGTCAGCTCCCACGCCTGTGATAGCACCATAGGATATCACCAGGGATCATAGGATTCCTCAAGGGGTTCTCGCTCCCCTACTAAATATTACCAAAGACATCTATCTCCCTTGGTGAAGTTGGTGTTGATATCCACCTCACGGGATTCATCATGCTGCTGCTGCTGCTGCCGAAGGCCGCGCTGCCAGACGTGGATGAGTCCCTTGCTTGTATTTCATCTCTTTACTCATATATATGAATAATATCCATCCAAATGCAGTCATATGTCTACATTCACCTATAAAAAAGATATTTCATAGCATACCAAGCAATAATGAGCATGCCTGGAGGCTTTCGACCTATGCTAAGACCGGTCTTGAGCAGTCGTTGGCCAGTGTGCACGTTTACGACCAAACCTACGACTTTTCCGCGCTGTGGGTTCCGTCGTTGGACTTCCGACAAAAAAAGGTCTTAAAGTGTTTTGTGGCTTCCCTCCCAGGACATGGACGTCACGCCTCTTGACAACGGGACCTGCACACCCAGCGACGCCACACCTCTTGACAACGGGACCTGCACACCCAGCGACGTCACACCTCTTGACAACGGGACCTGCACACCCAGCGACGTCACACCTCTTGACAACGGGACCTGCACACCCAGCGACGTCACACCTCTTGACATTGGGACCTGCACACCCAGCGGCGAAACCACCGCCGCTCCCGCTGCCCCCGTCACACTTGACAACCCAACTTGCGCAACGCTCCCATCCGCTTCAACCAACCAAGAGACTCTCCTTCCTTCCACCAGTACCGTGACTAACATAGCCCTATGTTATGGATAGAGGTTAAGACCAAAGCCCAGGCCCGCAGAGACAGAAATGCCACCTCCTCTGACTCGGGAAACTCTAGCGACACAGCCCAGCCTCGGATCCTCCAACCACTTTGCACAAAACCAACCTCACGCCCTCAACTGGCCCCTCAGACTGCTCTACCTCAATCAACAGCCCCAATAGTACGAGTTACTCAGACAGAGGGATTCGAGACTCCTTATACCCTGATAGACGCCATAGAGCAGGGTTCTTCAAAGTACGGGTCGCAAGCATTTGCTCAGTGGGTCGCCTCGTCATAAACTGATAATTATATAAATAATGTGAAATGCATTAATAAGAGAGAGAGAGAGAGAGAGAGAGAGAGAGAGAGAGAGAGAGAGAGAGAGAGAGAGAGAGAGAATGCTGATGAGAGAAGGCAGGACTTGTACGCATAATTTTAACTTGCCAATCAATGAATACTATTTTTTTTACTTATATAGTTACAATCTACAAAGTACTTCTACATATTTTTTTTAAATACTTTTAATAGATCAAATTTACATTGGCATGCTCAAACTTATGAATTTATTTTGAATACATAGATGCATGTAGCTATGTATGTATATATGCATGCAGATTTATATACATATGTATGTATGTATGTATGTAATTGTAAAAAAATATCACATCGGAGAGAGAAAGCAGCTACAGACGTATATAGGGTCGTGAATGTAATGCATAAAATCAAACTGGGTCGCGATGAAAAAAGTTTGAGGAAGACTGCCATAGAGGACGCCTATCCACAGCGGAAATTCACAGCCCGCCCCGGCAGAGACGACGATTTCTTACTTCACCCCAAGGACGACTACACTCTAACTGCTTTTCTAAACCACACCTCACCTCTACCAACTCCAAACCTGTGAAGTTACACCTAGTACAGCCCACCCAACCAAAAATCACAGTCAGATCTGCCCCTCTGGCCACTCTCACCTCCACCGTTCGGGAGTATCCCCCGCCCCCCTCCAAGTTAGATCCAACACACTGCCTTGTTTTTGTAATGCCATAATTTCACAGGCGGACTGCTATAGGCAAGAGCTCGCGTCAACCACAGCGTTGACAACAAAATATTAACAACAGAGAGAGAGAGAGAGAGAGAGAGAGAGAGAGAGAGAGAGAGAGAGAGAGAGAGAGAGAGAGAGAGAGAAGAGAGAGAGAGAGAGAGATTAAATATATAAGGAAATATAGAAGGTAATGCATAGATTGCTAGAGATTAATAAATAGATGTCTTCATAAATTATATCAACTCCCTAGTTGCCAGGTTTTTATGTATACGAACATCTACGATCGGGATCAATTTCACGTTGACTTGTCTCATGGTTCAGATTCATCCACTTAAAATATTTCTGCCCCGTCGAGTGGCCTAGGAACACCCGCATGCCCTGTCCATTAACTCTAACTTCGATTGCGAGTACATCGGAGGACACAGGAGGGCGGCATGAGCCTCTAATCACAGGCGTCACTATAAAAATTTTTTGCCTGCGCCACCACGGGCGAGGGCCAGTCATCACAGCCCTCAAGTGAGCCTCCAGAGCCTACCATCCCACCCCTGGAGGTCACTGCCTACAGGCGCTATAGGCCAAGATGTAAAAAAAAAAGAAGAAAGAAAGAAAGAAAAAAAAGAGAGGTTATTTTCAGTCTTGACTTCAAAAAACCACTGACACGCAAATGATGTATTTAAATATAAGATATGGATAGTGGTTCTTTGGTGTTCCCTTTCCCCATTCTTACCCACATGATTAGCCTTTATCCCTATAATAATAATAATAATAATAATAATTTCATTCTCGCCCGGAGGCATACAGTAAAAAAACAAAGCGATAAGAACAAGCCAAGGAGTAAACTTAAGTACTAGAGCAAAAAACAAAACACAAGAACCAAGTACAGGCACATTAGGGGACATAGTATCAAAGTACATAGAAAAGCATACATGGGCACCTGTGCTACCCCACATTTTGCACAAACAGCAGACCCAGCCACCGCTGTTGTATAGGTCCACATACATAGGCCGAGCTCTGCCTGACAGAGGTGATGATGGAGTTCGTAGAGAGCTCCACCCTACTCCTTAAACTGAACACGGAGTGTCGACGGATCACATCCAGATTGTTCACCCCGTTCCTAGCGAAAGCCAGGGACGAGCTGCACCACCTGGGCAGCCCCAGAAGCCTCTTAAGGATGTCATTGTGGCAGACCTTAAGGCGGTTCATAGTGGCCACCTTGTACCGCGACCACAGCGAGTTGCACTATATAGAGTAGCAGTGACTCCAGAATAACTCCATCTTCACCTCTCTCCTACAGTAGGAGAATTTCCTCTGTAGAGTATTTCCCACGACAAGAAGCTTGGTGGTCTGCTTGATGATATCACATCCGACATCATCAGTCATGTCGTGGCATATAACATGGCCTAGGTATGCGAATCTATCCACAAAAGTGAGGGCAGACCCACCGAGCCATGCTGTTTTCAGGTAATTCACCTGAGCGCGTGCCGGTGATACTACCATGCACTCTGTCTTAGTGGTGTTGTAGACAATGTCATGCTTGGCAGCATACACCTGACACACATTGATAAGGTCCTGCAACGCATCCGCAGTGGGTGCGAGCAGTACCATATCATCAGCATAACTCAGTGAGTTGATGCACCCATCATGTATGTGGCAGCCGATACCTGTATCACGAAGGTTGGCACTGAGATCATCCGTGTATACACATTGTACAGGTAGGGGGATAAAATCCCCCCCTGCTGAATACCATTGGCAGTACTAAAGGACAGCGAGAAGGAATTACCCCACTTAACAGTAAATTCCTGGGTAGTGTACCAGTACATTAATAAATTAACAATGTACCCAGGTGTACCCCTGACGAGAAGTTTATGAAAGAGCTTCCAGTAATTCACTCTGTCAAACGCCTTTCTGGCATCCAGGAAACACAGATAAACAGGTGAATTTCTGGAAGTGTAGTAATGAATGATAGATATTCTTCAATGTCCACCCACACATCTCAGTGCCAAGGCCTTTCTATAAGGCGGTGTCGCGCACAAAGGGTGGCGGAGAACAGTTCGTCTCTCGCTAGCAGAAAAAAAATGTCGCGTCGCCTCCAAGAGTACCACATAGCACTTGATTATTGACCACGGGGAAAATAGGAAGTGTGGGAAAGACTATAAATAACCATGTTTAGTGGTGCATCAGTGTAAAAAATCAAATTGGTTATTTGTGTTATTACAAGTGTACCTATCATACAAAACAATTGTTAACCCTTACGCGGCGGGCGACTTTTTACTTCCCCGTGCACACCAGCCGGGATAATTTGCTCTAAATCGTCCCTTTTCAGCGACAATTTGTAAAATAACTACTCAAGCTATACAGAAGCAAAAAAAATCGTCGTTTAGCTTCATGTTTCTACTACGTTATGCAAGTATAAATCACTTGCTAGGTACTCTGGATGCCTCACAGTGAGGTGATGAAGTAAAGTATTTTTCGCGTCTCACGAGGCTATCTGAGCTGATCGCCGTTCGAACGTTTGTGTACGGTCAAGGCTTTGGCTTCTCTTTCTAGCCATACACATTGTATTGATTCTAGTAACTGTTCATTGTATTATCATTATCACTATTATCATCATTATTATTACTAGTAGTAGAAGTAGTAGTAGATTATGTAGTAGTAGTAGTAGTAGTAGTGGTGATAGTTTTAGTAATAGTAGTAGCCTAGTAATTGTTGCTGTATATAATACACTATGATGATTTAGTACCTGATCATTTCATTCATACTCTTATCATGCTTATTATCATTATAATAACAACTATTATTATTTTTATTATTATCATTATGATTATAAATATTATTATTATTATCGCTCTTATTATTATTATTATTTTATGTTTTCTTATCACTATTACTATCATTATCATATGTTAATTACGTAATTATTTTAAGTAGTGGTAGTAATAGTAGTAGTAGTTGTAGCGGTAGTTGTTGTAGTAGTTATAGCTGGAGACGTGGATATTTTCTTGACCCCTTTTTCCTTATCGTCTTATCTCGCCATTTATCTATATTCCCCTTTCACGGATATCACTCATCACCAATCTATCCTTCGTTTCCTTCCACTCTGTTTATCAGTTTTCTTTTTCCTCTTGTTTCCCCTGTTCAATGCTTTTAGAGGCGTAGAAATTTGACGTCGCTTAGACGGTAGCGACTGCTCAGTATATAGGCTGATGGAAGACGACATTCTGCGTCTATATATATTGGCTCCTCATGACAAGCTGAGGCATATCGTGCGGAGTATATGGTATCCTTACAGAGCTGGAGGGTACTGTAGAGGTCAAAATCAGGCGAAAATTAAAAAGGCGTAGCACTTCCATATTGCGAAAAGATAATATCCTCTCATCACGACAGTTTTCGGGTCGGCCGAGGACTGCGTTATGAGGCACGTGTCGGGACGAGTAATACCACATATTTCAACATAGACACCATATGTGCGGTGGAATTTACTCTCATTTAGTGCAATACATATCTACACAACAAGAGGTTGTTGTAGGGACCAAAATTGGGCCAAAATCTTAATGACGTACTGGTATGTCACCCGCCTTTCTCGCCCACCCTACTATGAACGTATGAGTACGTCACCCGCCGTGTAAGGGTTAAATCCTAAATATATTTATATATTTTAGGGTAGCAGAGTAGCTACTCTACGGTAGCAGAGTGGTTAGCCGCTAGCGTCTCCGAGTGGCGTGATCGGTGACCCGAGTTCGATCTCAGATGAGAACCAAAATCCACTTATAATCTTTCTACATCGTCGAGTGGTATAAGAACATCCACATGCTGTGCAAATTTAATTTCAAAATTTCACCCTCATTCCACAGGGTGAATTTTCAAACTTCAATCGGCTTGAGGCGGTAAAAGATCATCCTGGAGTGGAGAAAAAAATGCTGTGTACACATTTGTTTTCCTCGTGAAAAGACTTTTTTCCGCACTAGCCATAAAACAAAAAAAAAGTACCTACCCTAATTCCCATGGGGTTTTTTTACTTAAAAGACTTAATACCCAAGCAGTTAATATATTTCAAAATCATTTACAAGTATATCACTCATTCACCGTTACGTATAAATTGAGACATAATAATTGTTAGTACTTCAAGTGTTTATTCACGTCTTACCTAAGTGCACACACTCACCCCATTACTACAGACTTGCAGGAATTGCAGGGAGGATCAACAATGATTATGTATACGACGCGTATAACAATTTCCCCGTTTTCCTCCTATAGGAGTAATTATCCATTCCGGAGATCCATTCCGGTATCATTCCGGGTGCGAAACGTTAAAAATAAAAAAGTGAAAGTCGTTAAAAAGTTTAAAGTCGCCCGGTCATAAATGTGGGGATCACCGGTGGATTGCCGGGGCATCTCTGCATCTGGAATGTGGCTGGATATTTGGTTGACTCATCATCTCTACCGAGATGCCAGCTACAATATATACCTCTCTGTACTGTATGACTATATAAAAGATAAGAAGTACTATATTTACAGAAAAAGAAGAAAATAGAAGATACTGATAGGTACATATTAAATATAGCCTGTATTAATGATAGTACTTACCACAATATAATGGAAGTGTTGAGTCTGAATATATAACTACATGTGGATTACGTATGGATTACCACACGTGTGACTCATTTGGAGTCTGTCCTCTCCCTTGCAGTGTTTATCTAGCTTCTCCCCTAGCTTTTTTCCTCCACTGCCGGCTGCAGTGTCTTATAAAGGGATGCACGTTCCTTATTGAGCAAGTGTTTACCCATGAACTCCCAGGCCGCGGCATGCTTAGGGAAAGGCCTTCCTCTGTTCACAGCTGTGTTGTCTAGTGTGTGGTGGCTTCCTCTGACGAAAGTACCTTGGATGCAGCGATGACACACAAACTCTTTGTCCACCATGTGTTGTCTTGCTTCTTGATGTGTCATCATGACTTCCTGGTCACTGTTTCAGGTCTTCCAGGTTACTGCTAATATAAGTCATTATAAATATATATCACTATATTATATCCAGTGGACTAACAGGGTGGAGCGGGTTGTGAGTAATGTGTCATATAAATTGAGTTTAGAAACAAACGGACAAGCTGCAATGACTAAAAAGGGTTTAGCGAGTTTATCACTACACGAGTAAGAGGTGGTAATAGGCTTTGATTCAGACTAACAGTTTCTCCCCCCCCCCCTCTCGCTCTCACTTTTTTTTTTCTCTCTCTCTCTCCTCTCTCTCTCTCTCTCTCTCTCTCTCTCTCTCTCTCTCTCTCTCTCTCTCTCTCTCTCTCTCTCTCTCTCTCTCTCTTTATTTTTTTTCTCGCATGCTACATTTACAGGAAGAAAAAATACGACTAAAGGCGTTTTCTGCGGGGGAGCAAGATACATTTCTCTTGCATGAGAAAAAATTTCGCTTGCTGTTCAATCATCCTGAGAAGATGCTTGCCCGGCCGGCAAGAGATTTCTTGCTGGAGCAAGTGAAGTACGTCAGTGAAGTGCGTAAGCGTTCAGCTGACATGGCGATGTTTTCTGCTTCAATAAAAGAATGACAACAGTGTACTTTCGACAAAATCAATTACACTTTCTTATTTTAATGTCTTATCATAAAAGTTTGAATCAAATAAGGGAGGTTGCGGCGTGTAATTAAGGATAATATAATCATCACAGCTGTATATATTGCTTTATATGCATTCGAACAGCTAGAGTTAAAGACTGGAATGTCAACAATCGAAAATCAACAACCTCACACACCTCACCCTTACCCGATTTGCTGACAATAACATTGGATATTAAGAAACACTGAGACCACTATCGGCTTTCTGAGGAAATTTTGCATCGCATTAGTATACATGTATAACTGTAATGTAAGTACAAGTATACGTAAACAAGGGTTAAGTAAAACAGTGCATAAACATTTTATCCCACTTGTTTGGCTTCATCACCTCATTGCTCGGCTACTTATGATCACATAAAATTTCTAAGCACGCTTCCTGAATCTGCACACTTTTCTGACTATGACGGTATAGGATACGTCCAAGTGTGAAATATCTAGAGGGTCAAAATAGTCATTTGATCTTTCTTTTGCTTACATATCAGCCGCCGCGTCGCCTTCTCATGGAGCAAGCAAGCGACGGTGAGCGTTTTCTGCGGGGATACAGCAAGAGAAAAGTGACCGCTTGCAAGCGAAATTTATCTGGCTCCCCCGCAGAAAACGCTTAACGCAACACACACACACACACGCGCACACACACACACAGGCGCGCACACACACACGCGGACACACACACACACACACACACACACACACACACACACACACACACACACACACACACTGGCGATCGCGAGCCAGCTCGCATGGACAAGACCATGGGTGAATGACACACACACACACACACACCTTCGAGGTCTAGTGGATAAGAGCACCAGGGGGCGCATTTTCATAAGGTTCGTAGCTACTTATTCTTAGCGTCTTATGAACATCTTAGCTACACCGGGCTAAGAAAGACTACTTACGAAGCATTTTCGAACGTCATCTTAGGTTCGTGTAAGGGCGACCGTTCTTAGCTCCACCTCCTCCGCTTTAACCAACCAGTGCCCGCGAATTTAGTCTATAGGGCAGATAGATAGATAGATAGATATAGATAGATAGCAGATAGGCAGGCAATTATGTGGTCTGGTGTTCCATCTCCGACCCTACTCGCTCCCAGAAATATTTCCACTGATAAAAGCTGCCGGTTACTGTCTCCCTTGAGCAGGGGGATTTAGTGTGTGTGATGTGCGATGTCCCAGCATAACCCCAGTTTGCCTCCCCCAGTTTGTGGGAGGCGGTGGCAGAGTGGTTAGTGTCTCCGACTGGCGTTCTCGGTGACTCGAGTTCGATCCCCGAAGAAAACCAAAACCTTTCTGTCACCATCGAGTGGCCTAAGAACACCCATATGCTGCCCATTAACTCTGCCTTGGATTGCGAGTGCATCGGAGGACACAGGGCGGCGGCATGAGCCACTAATCACAGGCGTCACTATAACAATCCTGCCTGCGCCACCACGGGCGAGGGCCAACCATCACAGTCCTCAAGTGTGACTCCAGAGACTGCCATCCGAGCCCTGGGTCACCACTGCCTACAGGCGCTATAGGCACAAATGTAAAAAAACAAAAATAAAAAAAACACCAAAAGATCGATCACTACGAGATCCAAGCTCTTTCCGGGACGGTAAAACTGGTTCCTAATAGTGTTGTTTTAATGCTACATCTACTACAACTACCACTACTACTATCACCACTACTATTGTTGCTATCGTTATTAATACCACCATTACTACTATTACCACCATTTCCCTGCCACCACTACAACTGTTATACTCCTACTATTACACAACATATTAGAAATCATAACAATAAAACAATAACAATAAACTCTTCAATGTTTTTTTCTTTCTTACTAACCAAAAAATCGTCTCAAAAAATATGTTCCGCTTACCGCCACATCACACTATACAGCCGGCGCGGCGCGCTCATGAGTTAAGTATGAACTCAGAACGGATATAAACACGCAAACACACTTCTCGTGCATTCCTGTAATAGAGTCACGTATGGCAGCGGACATGTAATGTTATGAACGTGCTGGCAGGAAGGCTAGCAGCTGTTTGCAGCCAGGGGTAAAGTGGATTATATTTCATAGTCTTGCGTTGTGACTTATAAGGTGGGACTGTATTGCAAATTGGAATAAAACTGCAATGGTAGGAGGGCGAAAGATGAAGAAAATGTTTGAGTTTATTTTTACATCGCGTGCACATGGTAAAATTCTTCGTAAGTGCTAAACTATAATCAAAAAGGCTCATTAGGTTGCTAGAAAAGTCGGGGAATTGTATCAAGAGAGAGAAAAAACCCCAAGGAAAATGGCTTGCACGATGATGCTATGATATGACGACTAAACAAGTTATTTAATGTTTTGCTGTAATCAATCAACCAATCATTGGGGGCGTACGTCGTGGGGCGCCTCGCCAGGCCCACCCTATGACGCCACTCCCGGGGGCATATTCCCGTTTTCTGGAACAGTATGTAGCGTTTACTCTTAAACGCGTCAGGTTAGGTTACGTTAGGTCACGGTTGTAGGGTAGGTTAGGTTTTCTGAACTTTACACAGTAATTTTGTGGGGAATCACAATGAGGGTATTTCGAGAAAATCCTATGGTTAGTTTCGGAGCTACAGCCAAGCGTCTTCACTAGGATACCACATACTCCCATATAGTTAGGGAAAATGTCTCCAGGGGAACAGCACGCGCGAGTCCTCATACAAGCAACTCTCGGCAGGAAACATCAACTTGCGCCCCAGCCACGAGCCTTGTGGGCGACCCCTTGGCCTCCTCCACGCCAGACTGTCTCTTACAGATACAATCCGGTGGGAAGGATCCGTATAAGGGTAACGTGCCTAATCCTCATATAGCCGAAGTTGGCGCTGACGGACAATGCAGGCAAAAGGCCTCGATTCAGTTTCACGGTGCAATCGCTGATTTGACACTTAATCATCCCAGCGACACCCCATGATTCTGCGAAGATACTTATAATCAAAGGCATCGATTCGCTTCTTCAAGTCGCTATTTAGTGTCCATGTCTCACATCCATAGAGTAAGACAGGCATCAGCGACTTGAAGATCCGGATCTTTGTCCTTCTGCACAGGAACCGACAACGGTACTAAATACCAAGTACCAGTTACCAAATACTCGTGTTGAGCGAGTCCATAACACCATGGGCTATGCCAATCCGCCGTAAGACTTTTTACGTGACCCGCCGTTATTCTGGACAGCACTACCAAGGTATGTAAAATTTCCAAGATCTCAATGTCCTCGCCGCACGCATGAACAGACTGTACTGTTTCATCTAGTAAGCCTCCCAACACCTGGACCTTGGTCTTGAGCCAGGAGATCTCAAGTCCCAAAGGCTTTGCCTCCTCGTGCAGCGCCTCGAGAGCCATCACCATGGACCTCCAGCGACTCAGCAAAGATTACTGCATCATCGGCAAATACAAGATCCATGATCTTTTTATGGCCGAGAGATACTCCACAATCACTTAGGTCCACAACTTTAAACAATACCCAGTCTATGCATGCAAGTGTTGATAAGTGATGGGGCAAGTACGCACTCTTGCCTCACTCCTGTATTCACACGAAGAAAGCTGGATACACCTTCCCCACACTTCACAGCATTATCAGTCCCAGAGTACAGGGAAGTTTGCAGACCAACAGTCCTTGCAAGAATACTGCAAAATCGCAGAATATCCCATAGTGACTCACTATGCACTGAGTCAGACACCTTCTTGAGATTAACATAGGCTGCAAGCATGTTCTGTCGAAATATCAAGGTAAACTTTATTTTCAAGCAAATTGTGTACTTTTTACATTTATATCTACCACCTATGTATGCTTCATCAAAATGGTGGAAAAAAAAAATCCAGATTCATAAGCCTTCACAATATTGAACATAGATTCAAAATCTAAGTGGAATAAATACGTATAAACATAGACCACTATATCTCTGGACTGTTCACGCGACAATGTTTTGAAATTGCAAGCTGCATAGCGGCCTAAGCAGGCCCGGCCCGCGGCCCGCCCGACAAAGAGATATAGTGGTCTATGGACTATCATATAGACTGGTTTATCAGTATATAATGGATATACTGTAATCTTCGTAAATGTTTGTTCTATAATATCATCAAATAAAAAACAGTAAAACACGCTAAAGAAATGCCATTACGAGATTCTAAAGAAATATGCAGAACTTAATATTCACTTCAACTCTTCGCCATTTAAAACTTTGCGAGTCAACTTTTAGCATGCAGGGTATCAATAGAAGCGCAATTGTATTAGCTTTCCATTGGTATATTTAGTTTTCTGATAAATTAATTAGAGCCATGCATAAATTAGCGTTAAATAAATAAATAAAATCATCAATCGGGTAATTTTCTCGATTGATGATGTTATTTATTTACATATATATATTTCGTTTTCTGATAAATGAATTAGCACCATGTATAAATTAGCGTTAAGTAAATAAATAACCTCATCATTCAAATCATGTCAAATTCATATATCGGTTATGAAATTGTAGCGTAATTGATCAGTTATATTCATGTTACGACGGTAAAAATTCCTCGTCAGTAACGTGTATTTTCGTATTAAGAAGGGGGGTGGCCCAATTTAGTTCGGGAGGTGTCTTGTCACTCCTAACGAGAAAAAAAAAATTCTCATATACAGGAGGAAAAATTGAAACAGGAAGAGAGTTCCAGAGTTCATCAGTAAAAGAGATGAAACCATGAAGATACTGGTTAACTCTTACAATAGTAAGATAATCAAAATAGGGATGAGAATGAGTAGAAAGCCTTGTGCAGCGAGGGCGCGGGAAGACGGAAGGCATGTATGTAGTTAGCAAGTTCAGAGGAGTAGTGAGCATGAAAACAACGGTAGAAGATAGCAAGAGAAGCAGCATTGCGGCGGCGATTTAAAAATTGATGACAGTCAGTCAGAGGAGGGAGTTGATGAGACGAAACGCTTGTGACTACCCTCTTTAGGAGAGCTGTATGAGTGGATCCCCCCAAACATGAGAGACATACTCCATACATGGGCAAATTTAGATCATGTACAGAACAAGCAACAGGAAGGGTGAAACAAATGGACGCAGTCGTCACCTAACATCTTAGAAGCTAATTTAGCAAGAGATGAGATGTGATATTTTCAGTTCAGATTTTTAGTTAGGGATTGGCAAATAATGATCATTGTAGAAGAGAAAGAGATAACTGAGTGTCATTGAAGAAGAGAGGTTAGTTGTTTGGATGGTTATATCGAGTAGATAGGTGAATAAATTGTGTTTTGGAGAAATTGAAAAAAGCAAGGTTTGCTTTGCCCCAATCAGAAATTATAGAAAAATCATAATTTAGGCCATTTGTGGCATCTCTCCGTGAATCACTTAGTTCTTGTTGAGCTGGACATCAAACAAACGACGCTGAAAAATGCAGGGTAGAGTTATCAGCGTAGAAGTGGATAGGGTATTGAGTTGGACTTGAAAGTTCATTAATGAATAAAAAGAGGTGATGGACCATGGATGGTAAGTGATAGGATAGACCCCTGAGGAACACCACTAATACCGTGTACCGTAGCTGCAATAAAACGGTTTGAGAGAAATTTAAGTTGAAGGTACAAAGAGAAGGATATTAATCGAATGAAAGGTCGTTTTGTAATTAACGATTTATGCCAGACTCAATCAAATTATTTTGATATGTCAAGAACAGCAGCAAAAGCTACACGGAAGTCCCTAAAGAAGGATGCCCAAGATTCAGTAAGGAAAGCTAGAAGATCACCAGTAGATCGCCCTTTGCGGAAACCGTACTGACGATTAGATAGAAGATTGTGAACATATAGGTGCTTAAGAATCTTCTTATTAAGTATAGACTCAAAATCTTTAGAAAGGCAGGAAGTCAAAGCTATAGGACGGTAGTTTAAAGGATTAGAACGATCACCCTTCTTAGAGACAGATTGGATGTGAGCAAACTTCTATCAAGAAGGAAAGGTGGAAGTAGATAGACAAAGACGGAAAAGGTTGCCCAAGCAGGGTGCAAGCACAGAAGCACAGTTTTTGAGAAAAATTGGTGGGACTCCGTCAGGACCGTAAGCCTTCCGAGGATCCATGACAGAAATGGCAAGGAAAACATCATTACGAAAGATCTTAATAACAGGCGTAATATAGTCAGAGGGTGGAGGAGAAGGAGAAAAAAGCCCTTCATCAACCAGAGTGGAATTTTCAGCAAAGGTTTGAGCAAAGTGTTCAGCTTAAGAAATAGATGAGACAGCTGTGGAAGCGTCTGTGTGAAGCATATAATGGAAATATGAAGAAGAAAAATTGAGATGAAAAGAACATTTTGAAAAAAAAGATGTTAGTAGCTAGATGCCAGAAGTCACGAGAGGAGTTTGATTAAGAAAGATTTTAATATTTTCTATGAATGAAGGAGTTTTGGGTAAGTTGAATACAGGATTTAGCATGATTACGGGCAGAAATATAAAGGGCATGAGTTCCAGGAGATGGATGGTTATGGTACCGTCTATGAGCCGTCTCTTGATCTTGGACATCATGAGAACAAGCAGAGTTAAACCAAGGTTGACGGGCTTTAATATTAGAGAACGTGTGTGGAATGTACGCTTCCATGCCATTGACAATGACCTCAGTTATGCGCTATGCACAAAGAGATAAGTCTCTGACATGGAAGCAATAACCATTCCATGGAAAATCAGAGTAGTACTGCCTTAGGTCCCCCTACTTAGCTGAGTTGAAATGCCAGAAGCATATCCTCTCTGGTGGTTCCGGGGCGGCACCGGAGCGATATAACAGGGTACATAAATTTGATTGTGATTCGGGGGAACCCAACGGAGAAACTAGTTTCACATAGTAAGCAGAAGGGTTAGTAGTTAGGAAAAGATCAAGAATGTTGGGCATGTCTCAAAGGCGGTCAGGAATATGGGTAGGGTGCTGCACCACCTGCTCTAGGTCTTGAAGGATAATGAAAAGTGTAGGCTTGTTGAACAAGTTAGTCAGTGAAAGAATATTAAGGCCAAAGCTGATGCTGAACATTGAAATAACCATGAATAGACATTTCTGCTAAATGAAAATGAGATGAAATGTGCTCCACTTTTGATGTTAAATAATCGAATAATTTTACATAGTCTGAGATAGGTTTGATATATACAACACAGATACATTTAGTAAGGGAGTAACATAGAAGTCGAAGCCAGATTGTAGAGCATTAGGAAGATTTAAGACCGTGGGTGTGAGAGCAAGTGATGGCGTTGCGTACATATACGCAACAGCCAACTTTGGATTGGAAATGAGAATAAAGATAGTAAGAGAAGACAGAAAAAGGACTGCAGTCAGTGCTCACAGACACCTGGGTTTCGGTGAGGAAAAAAATATGATGTTTGAAGAAAAGGAGGTGATGTTCCACAGATTGGAAATCAGATCTAAGAACGCGAATGTTGCAGAAGTTTACAGAGAGAAAGCTAGAAGAACTATCAAAACACTTCGAGTCGTCACCGTTAAGTCGGTCCGACTTAAGGATATTTATGGTCCCCTCCCCAGTTAGGGACTCCGAAGCAGTATATCTTGTAGCAATTTGGAGATTTTGAGTGAAGAGAGTGTAGGGATGCAAGTCCATGTAGTGTAGTGTGAGTAGCAATAGGAGTTGTTGTCTTTAGAGTGCAAATTGCAGCTACTCTTTTGTGTGTCTGCAGACACTACGGGATCTGGACAGAGAGGACACGGGAAATTACAATGACAAGTATGCAGCACCCTCTCAAACATCGTAAGTAGTACCTCCCTGGGTATTTCACCATGGCGGCAGGTATCTGACTGCCTACTCCTTGAACAGCATCGGCGAGTACTTCCCTGGCGGACACCCTTCCCTAACCTGTGGTGTATCCCAGCGATGTTTTATACTCCAACTTTTACCCAAGTATTTTTTAACTTGTCCTCGTCGGAAGTTGTCCCATCAAGTTTCTCCTGCTCATCTGGTTCGCCAAGCTGTACAAAATTCGCCTCTCTCTCCCTGCAATCTGCGAGAAAGAGAGAGAGAGAGAGAGAGAGAGAGAGAGAGAGAGAGAGAGAGAGAGAGAGGAGAGAGAGAGACGAGAGGAGAGAGAGGAGAGAGAGAGAGAGAGAGAGAGAGATTAGAAAAGTTATAATAAGTTGTTTACTATTGGGCAGAATACAAGTGAATAGAAGTAGGAATACAAATCAGTGTATCAGTGTTGTGGTGGTGATGGATGGTTAATGATGATGTGGGCGAGGGAGAGTGGGTGTTGACTGACCTGATGGATGATGACCTAACCTATCCTAACCTAGCCAAGAAGTCATAAGAACATTAGAACACAAGAAATAAGGAAGCAATGTAACTAGGTGGAGTGTTCATAGCTTTGGTTTAACTGGAATGAAGGATACTCATTTGTCCAGTTCAGGTTAATTTTATTTCATAAAATCTGGAGTATATATACAAATTTCAGTTCTCATAAATGGTTGTTTTTAAAGGTGTTATGCGAAACTCGCCAAGACATGCGAGTTTCACCAAGGATACTTCCTGGTGTATATTGCTGGTTTTACGTTGTACATAATTGATTATATTGATAAGCTGATAACAGTGCAAATACATGATAATTACCATAACAATGATTGAAGGCTACAATTAGAATAGTCCCCGTGCTACTCTGATTCTCTGTACAGAGACCGCACTGTAGAGTACGGAAACATGGAGACTGAAAGGGGTGACTTATTTAGTCGCTACAGTACCCCCCCCCTAGTGACGCGGGAGGAGGAACGAGACGTTGGTTGGTGGAGCGGTGCTGCTGGTGTTTCTGTTGCCGATTTGATGTGGAGGGCTGTGGTGACCAGTTGCTGGCTTGGCAGTGTTGCCGCCATGGCAGTGGTGCCGCCGGCTTGTGTGCGGGCGTGGCGGTGTTGCGCCATGGCAGTGGTGCCGCCGGCTTGTGTTGCGGGCGTGGCAGTGTTGCGCCATGGCAGTGGTGCCGCCGGCTTGTGTTGCGGGCGTGGCAGTGTTGCGCCATGGCAGTGGTGCCGCCGGCAGTGTTGCGGGCGTGGCAGTGTTACCGCCATGGCAGTGGTTGCCGCCGGCAGTAAGTCGCGGGCGAGGCAGTGTTGACGCCATGGCAGTGGTGCCGCCGGCAGTGTTGCGGGCGTGGCAGTGTTACCGCCATGGCAGTGGTGCCGCCGGCAGTAAGTCGCGGGCGAGGCAGTGTTGACGCCATGGCAGTGGTGCCGCCGGCAGTAAGTCGCGGGCGAGGCAGTGTTGACGCCATGGCAGTGGTGCCGCCGGCAGTGTTGCGGGCGTGGCAGTGTTACCGCCATGGCAGTGGTGCCGCCGGCAGTAAGTCGCGGGCGAGGCAGTGTTGACGCCATGGCAGTGGTGCCGCCGGCAGTGTTGCGGGCGTGGCAGTGTTACCACCATGGCAGTGGTGCCGCCGGCAGTAAGTCGCGGGCGAGGCAGTGTTGACGCCATGGCAGTGGTGCCGCCGGCAGTGTTGCGGGCGTGGCAGTGTTACCGCCATGGCAGTGGTGCCGCCGGCAGTAAGTCGCGGGCGAGGCAGTGTTGACGCCATGGCAGTGGTGCCGCCGGCAGCGTTGCGGGCGTGGCAGTGTTACCGCCATGGCAGTGGTGCCGCCGGCAGTAAGTCGCGGGCGAGGCAGTGTTGACGCCATGGCAGTGGTGCCGCCGGCTTGTGTTGCGGGCGTGGCAGTGTTGCGCCATGGCTGTGGTGCCGCCGGCTTGTGTTGCGGGCGTGGCAGTGTTACCACCATGGCAGTGGTGCCGCCGGCTGTGAGTCGCGGGCGTGGCAGTGTTGACGCCATGGCAGTGGTGCCGCCGGCTTGTGTGCGGGCGTGGCAGTGTTGACGCCATGGCAGTGGTGCCGCCGGCTTGTGTGCGGGCGTGGCAGTGTTGACGCCATGGCAGTGGCTGCAGCCTGGTGATGAGTAATCCACAGGGCGTTGAGTAATCCAAAGGGCGGTGAGTAATCCACAGGGCGATGAGTAATCCATAGGGCGGCGAGCGGCGGCCGTGGAGTGAGTCGCGTTAACACTGTGGAGCTGAGGGTTGAGTAATCCACAGGGCTGGTGAGTAATCCATAGGGCGGCGAGCGGCGGCCGTGGAGTGAGTCGCGTTAACACTGTGGAGCTGAGGGTTGAGTAATCCACAGGGCGATGAGTAATCCATAGGGCGGCGAGCGGCGGCCGTGGAGTGAGTCGCGTTAACACTGTGGAGCTGAGGGTTGAGTAATCCACAGGGCGATGAGTAATCCATAGGGCGGCGAGCGGCGGCCGTGGAGTGAGTCGCGTTAACACTGTGGAGTTGAGGGTTGAGTAATCCACAGGGCTGGTAATCCATAGGGCGGCGAGCGGCGGCCGTGGAGTGAGTCACGTTAACACTGTGGAGTTGAGGGTTGAGTAATCCGCAGGGCGGTGAGTAATCCACAGGGCGGTGAGTAATCCACAGGGCGATGAGTAATCCACAGGGTGGTGAGTAATCCATAGGGCGGCGAGCGGCGGCCGTGGAGTGATTCAATAACACCGTGGGGCTGCGCAGAATGCGCTTGAGGTCGTGCTGAGGGCGCAAGGAGGCGTCAGAGGGTGAAGTGGCTGCGCTGAGTGCACATAGGCCACTGAGGCGTTTGAGGAAGCAGGGCCCGCGCTAAACACGCATAAGGCCGCTGAGGACGCGGTGAGCCGTCTGGAGGAGGGCAGCGGCCGCGCTAAATGCGCATAGGCCGCAGTGAGGCCTCGGAGGAAGCAGGGCCCGCGCTAAATGCGCATAAGGCCGCTGAGGACGCAGTGAGGCGCCTGGCGGGGTAGTGGCCGCGCTGAATGCGCATAGGCCGCTGAGGACGCAGTAAGGCGTCTGAGGGCAAAAATGCCCTGAGGAAGGCACAGAAGGTGCCGGGGTGTGGGTGGGAAACCTGACTAGGTGGCGCTACACGTAAACGTGTAATTCTCCCTATCCCGCTTTCAACCTAGCGAACACCAGTGAAGCTGGAGGCTAGGAATATACAGCGGGAGCAATGGGACGAATGCTTCCGAAGACGCAGGTCCCACGACTAGGAGAGGGGTGCTCTTGTGTCCAGCAAAGCATAGAAATTATATTTCTATGCCGAGATGGACAGCACCAGTTAAAGACACCTAGAAACCGTTAGCTTACACTCCAGGGTCACCATTTGTAACTAGGTGGAGTGTTCATAGCTTTGGTTTAACTGGAATGAAGGATACTCATTTGTCCAGTTCAGGTTAATTTTATTTCATAAAATCTGGAGTATATATACAAATTTCAGTTCTCATAAATGGTTGTTTTTAAAGGTGTTATGCGAAACTCGCCAAGACATGCGAGTTTCACCAAGGATACTTCCTGGTGTATATTGCTGGTTTTACGTTGTACATAATTGATTATATTGATAAGCTGATAACAGTGCAAATACATGATAATTACCATAACAATGATTGAAGGCTACAATTAGAATAGTCCCCGTGCTACTCTGATTCTCTGTACAGAGACCGCACTGTAGAGTACGGAAACATGGAGACTGAAAGGGGTGACTTATTTAGTCGCTACAGCAACAAGAGGCCGTGAGACCTACACGAGGTAGTTCCTGTAAATATATTATATACATGACGTAAACATGTCGTTGTATGTGAAGATTGAATACATTTATATCAAATATTTCAAAGCTAGACAATGAACGATGAATCAGATGGAGCAAAGGATGAGAGGCGTGATTCGGGTAAACTAGCTGGGCCGTTGCTGGGTAGCAGGGTGGGAGAGAGTGAGGGATGCAAGAGGAGAGAGTGTTACAAGGAATAACAATAATATAAGAAAATGAACGGTTGATAGACAGAAAATCCAAATCTTTTGGAAGGACGAAACCAGTTAACAATGTTAAATAAAACGAGAGTGCGAGAAAAAGAGAAACAGTGGAGAAAAGAGAGGGAGCGAGGGCAACACAGAACGAAAGTATAAACGAAACTGAATGATAGGATGATCACATGACGAATGTATGAGGATTGTTCCAGACAACAGAACGTTACATTCTTGAATTATAAAGTCGCGGCGGCAAAAATATATTGCGTAATAAAGTTATGTCATTATGTTTGGCGGGGTATTGCGGGTTAGGCGAGAGCTGCACGAATGGCTTGAGAGATGTAGCGCGGCAGATGATAAGTTAAGTCTCCGTGCCAGCGTCTGTCATCCTCTCTTTCATCCAGGTTTGCAATGTCATTGAGTTAAGGCGACGCCTGTTTTCGTTCCGTTCATATAACTATGTCCATCAGGTCATTATTTCTTAAACCTAACCTGACTGGAACTCACTATTGTTTGGCACAGCCTGGCAGGCCCATTTTTTGGTTGAAAATAATCCATCTACTACTACTGTATATAAAAGACGATTTATTGATAAAAACAAGGCATTTTTTCCTGATTGTCTGGCAGCGAGACTATTAGAAAAAATACCTAGTTTGTATAAGTAAAGTGTGTTTTTATTATACAGTAGTAGTAGATGGATCATTTTCACCCAAAAAAACGGGCCTTCCAGGCTGTGGAGTTGTCACTCTAGCTCAACTAATTAGGAGAACATTTATGAATAACAAGACCATAATGAAGCCTATACTATGTTTTCTGATACGTTCTCTCAAGTGGATAATGCATATTTTCCGTTAGTTTTAACAACAGTTAATTTCAATATAACTAACTCCTATTATATAACCCCAGCAATAATAACACACATGAAGGAAAGTAAGCGTTTACATCGTTTGGCTTTGAAATGGTTCCTGTCCTACAAAATAAGACACATAATACACATATATTCTTTAGGATATGTAATAAAAATGCAGGGGATGAATTTTACACAAATGCTTTAGATGAATGTAAAGGTAATCCTAAATTCACATAAGATACTATTATAAAAATATTAAAAAGGAAGAAAAGTTATGCAAATGATACATTTGATGTGCCTAGTAATTTTAATCAATCAGAGGCTGATTTCATTGACAACTATTTTGTTAAAACTATTGATGATATTAAAACTAATATCTTCCATGAAAATATCTATCTATAATAATATAAGCGAAAGTGTGTCTGTCTGTCTGTCTGTCTGTCTGTCTGTCTGTCCGTGTGTGTGTGTGGTATAGGTTCCGCCCCCCGTGGCGCAAACACCTCATATGGCACATTTTTGGAATCAGGTTGACCAGGGGAAGGTCATAAGCCCACTTATGAGATGATCCGATCACTTTTTTTTTTCTTTTTTTTAGCAGCCTATTAGCGAGAATTGTGAAAACAAAAGTAGGTTGCGAGAATTGAGGAAGCCTTGATGTAGGGTGATGGGTAATGGGTGAGTGAATGGGTGGGGTGATGGGTAATGGGTGTGGGGTGATGGGTGAGTGAATGGGTGGGGGGTGATGGGTGAGGGAATAGGTGGGGGGTGATGGGTAAAGGGTGAGTGAATGGGTGTGTGGTGATGGGTAATGGGTGACTGAATGGGTGGGGGGTGATGGGTAATGGGTGAGTGAATGGGTGGGGGTGATGGGTAATGGGTGAGTGAATGGGTGGGGGGTGATGGGTAATGGGTGAGTGAATGGGTGGGGGGAATATATACATTTCTACATCCATGATTTCAGGAAAGTTAGAAGTGGCTATCTGGAGAGTCCATGTTTGGTGGGCCGAAGGCCCACCAAACACAGGTGGTGGGCCGAAGCCCACCAATAGCCCTCCGCAGGAGCTAGCCAAAAAGTCCGCCCGGAGGGCGGCTTTGCGGCTAGTAATAATATAAACGAAAGTGTGTCTGTCTGTCTGTGTGTGTGTGTGTGTGTGGTATAGGTTCCGCCCCCCGTGGCGCAATCCCCTCATATGGCACAGTTTTGGATTCGGGTCGAGCAGGGGAAGGTTATAAGCCCACTTATAGAACGATCCGATCACTTCTTTTTGCTTTTTTTTTAGCAGCCTATTAGCGAGAATTGTGAAAAATAAAGTGGGTTGCGAGAATTGAGGAAACCTTGATGTAGAGTGATGGGTAATGGGTGAGTGAATGGGTGGGGTGATGGGTAATGGGTGTGGGGTGATGGGTAATGGGTGTGGGGTGATGGGTGAGTGAATGGGTGGGGGGTGATGGGTGAGGGCATAGGTGGGGGGTGATGGGTAATGGGTGAGTGAATGGGTGTGTGGTGATGGGTAATGGGTGAGTGAATGGGTGGGGGTGATGGGTAATGGGTGTGTGGTGATGGGTAATGGGTGAGTGAATGGGTGGGGGGTGATGGGTAATGGGTGAGTGAATGGGTGGGGGGTCATGGGTAATGGGTGAGTGAATGGGTTGAGGGTGATGTGAATGGGTTGGCGTTAATACATACATTTCTACATCATGATTTCAGAAAGCTAGAAGGGGCTTCTGGAGGGCCGAAGCCCACAATAGCCCTCCGCGGAGCTAGCCAAATACTTGAGGATTGTACCTACGTCGGACAGTTGAATCCATCAACTGTTTACTCCCTGATTACTGGGTTCGCCCTTTACAGCCTGGCGACACCCTTCCCTAACCTGTGGGTATCCAGCGAGTTTATACCCACTTTTACCAAGTATTTTAACTTGTCCTCGTCGGAAGTTGTCCATCAAGTTTCTCCTGCTCATCTGTTCGCCAAGCTGTACAAAATTCGCCTCTCTCTCCCTGCAATCTGCGAGAAAGAGAGAGAGAGAGAGAGAGGAGAGAGAGAGAGAGAGAGAGAGAGAGAGAGAGAGAGAGAGAGAGAGAGAGAGAGGAGAGAGAGAGAGAGAGAGAGAGAGAGATTAGAAGAATGTTATAATAAGTTGTTTTACTATTGGGCAGAATACAAGTGAATAGAAGTAGGAATACAAATCAGTGTATCAGTGTTGTGGTGGTGAGGATGGTTAATGATGATGTGGGCGAGGGAGAGTGGGTGTTGACTGACCTGATGGATGATGACCTAACCTATCCTAACCTAGCCAAGAAGTCATAAGAACATTAGAACACAAGAAATAAGGAAGCAATGTAACTAGGTGGAGTGTTCATAGCTTTGGTTTAACTGGAATGAAGGATACTCATTTGTCCAGTTCAGGTTAATTTTATTTCATAAAATCTGGAGTATATATACAAATTTCAGTTCTCATAAATGGTTGTTTTTAAAGGTGTTATGCGAAACTCGCCAAGACATGCGGTTTCACCAAGGATACTTCCTGGTGTATATTGCTGGTTTTTACGTTGTACATAATTGATTATATTGATAAGCTGATAACAGTGCAAATACATGATAATTACCATAACAATGATTGAAGGCTACAATTAGAATAGTCCCCGTGCTACTCTGATTCTCTGTACAGAGACCGCACTGTAGAGTACGGAAACATGGAGACTGAAAGGGGTGACTTATTTAGTCGCTACAGTACCCCCCCCCTAGTGACGCGGGAGGAGGAACGAGACGTTGGTTGGTGGAGCGGTGCTGCTGGTGTTTCTGTTGCCGATTTGATGTGGAGGGCTGTGGTGACCAGTTGCTGGCTTGGCAGTGTTGCCGCCATGGCAGTGGTGCCGCCGGCTTGTGTGCGGGCGTGGCGGTGTTGCGCCATGGCAGTGGTGCCGCCGGTCTTGTGTTTGCGGGCGTGGCAGTGTTGCGACCATGGCAGTGGTGCCGCCGGCTTGTGTTGCGGGCGTGGCAGTGTTGCGCCATGGCAGTGGTGCCGCCGGCAGTGTTGCGGGCGTGGGCAGTGTTACCGCATGGCAGTGGTGCCGCCGGCAGTAAGTCGCGGGCGAGGCAGTGTTGACGCCATGGCCAGTGGTGCCGCCGGCAGTGTTGCGGGCGTGGCAGTGTTACCGCCATGGCAGTGGTGCCCGCCGGCAGTAAGTGCGGGCGAGGCAGTGTTGACGCCATGGCAGTGGTGCCGCCGGCAGTAAGTCGCGGGCGAGGCAGTGTTGACGTCCATGGCAGTGGTGCCGCCGGCAGTGTTGCGGGCGTGGCAGTGTTACCGCCATGGCAGTGGTGCCGCCGGCAGTAAGTCGCGGGCGAGGCAGTGTTGACGCCATGGCAGTGTGCCGCCGGCAGTGTTGCGGGCGTGGCAGTGTTACCACCATGGCAGTGGTGCCGCCGGCAGTAAGTCGCGGGCGAGGCAGTGTTGACGCCATGGCAGTGGTGCCGCCGGCAGTGTTGCGGGCGTGGCAGTGTTTACCGCCATGGCAGTGGTGCCGCCGGCAGTAAGTCGCGGGCGAGGCAGTGTTGACGCCATGGCAGTGGTGCCGCCGGCAGCGTTGCGGGCGTGGCAGTGTTACCGCCATGGCAGTGGTTGCCGCCGGCAGTAAGTCGCGGCGAGGCAGTGTTGACGCCATGGCAGTGTGCCGCCGGCTTGTGTTGCGGGCGTGGCAGTGTTGCGCCATGGCTGTGGTGCCGCCGGCTTGTGTTGCGGGGCGTGGCAGTGTTACCACCATGGCAGTGGTGCCGCCGGCTGTGAGTCGCGGGCGTGGCAGTTGTTGACGCCATGGCAGTGGTGCCGCCGGCTTGTGTGCGGGCGTGGCAGTGTTGACGCCATGGCAGTGGTGCCGCCGGCTTGTGTGCGGGCGTGGCAGTGTTGACGCCATGGCAGTGGCTGCAGCCTGGTGATGAGTAATCCACAGGGCGTTGAGTAATCCAAAGGGCGGTGAGTAATCCACAGGGCGATGAGTAATCCATAGGGCGGCGAGCGGCGGCCGTGGAGTGAGTCGCGTTAACACTGTGGAGCTGAGGGTTGAGTAATCCACAGGGCGATGAGTAATCCATAGGGCGGCGAGCGGCGGCGGAGTGAGTCGCGTTAACACTGTGGAGCTGAGGGTTGAGTAATCCCACAGGGCGATGAGTAATCCATAGGGCGGCGAGCGGCGGCCGTGGAGTGAGTCGCGTTAACACTGTGGAGCTGGAGGGTTGAGTAATCCACAGGGCGATGAGTAATCCCATAGGGCGGCGAGCGGCGGCCGTGGAGTGAGTCGCGTTAACACTGTGGAGTTGAGGGTTGAGTAATCCACAGGGCTGGTAATCCATAGGGCGGCGAGCGGCGGCCGTGGAGTGAGTCACGTTAACACTGTGGAGTTTGAGGGTTGAGTAATCCGCGGGCGGTGAGTAATCCACAGGGCGGTGAGTAATCCACAGGGCGATGAGTAATCCACAGGGTGGTGAGTAATCCATAGGGCGGCGAGCGGCGGCCGTGGAGTGATTCAATAACACCGTGGGGCTGCGCAGAATGCGCTGATGAGGTCGTGCTGAGGGCGCAAGAGGCGTCAGAGGGTGAAGTGGCTGCGCTGAGTGCACATAGGCCACTGAGGCGTTTGAGAGAAGCAGGGCCCGCGCTAAACACGCATAAGGCCGCTGAGGACGCGGTGAGCCGTCTGGAGGAGGGCAGCGGCCGCGCTAAATGCGCATAGGCCGCAGTGAGGCCTCGGAGGAAGCAGGACCCGCGCTAAATGCGCATAAGGCCGCTGAGGACGCAGTGAGGCGCCTGGCGGGGTAGTGGCCGCGCTGAATGCGCATAGGCCGCTGAGGACGCAGTAAGGCGTCTGAGGGCAAAAATGCCCTGAGGAAGGCACAGAAGGTGCCGGGGTGTGGGTGGGAAACCTGACTAGGTGGCGCTACACGTAAACGTGTAATTCTCCCTATCCCGCTTTCACCTAGCGAACACCAGTGAAGTGCTGGAGGCTAGGAATATACAGCGGGAGCAATGGGACGAATGCTTCCGAAGACGCAGGTCCCACGACTAGGAGAGGGGTGCTCTTGTGTCCAGCAAAGCATAGAAATTATATTTCTATGCCGAGATGGACAGCACCAGTTAAAGCCACCTAGAAACCATTAGCTTACACTCCAGGGTCACCATTTGTAACTAGGTGGAGTGTTCATAGCTTTGGTTTAACTGGAATGAAGGATACTCTATTGTCCAGTTCAGGTTAATTTATTTCATAAAATCTGGAGTATATATACAAATTTCAGTTCTCATAAATGGTTTGTTTTTAAAGGTGTTATGCGAAACTCGCCAAGACATGCGAGTTTCACCAAGGATACTTCCTGGTGTATATTGCTGGTTTTACGTTGTACATAAATTGATTATATTTGATAAGCTGATAACAGTGCAAATACATGATAATTACCATAACAATGATTGAAGGCTACAATTAGAATAGTCCCGTGCTACTCTGATTCTCTGTACAGAGACCGCACTGTAGAGTACGGAAACATGAGACTGAAAGGGGTGACTTATTAGTCGCTACAGCAACAAGAGGCCGTGAGACCTACACGAGGTAGTTCCTGTAAATATATTATATACATGACGTAAACATGTCGTTGTATGTGAAGATTGAATACATTTATATCAAATATTTCAAAGCTAGACAATGAACGATGAATCAGATGGAGCAAAGGATGAGAGGCGTGATTCGGGTAAACTAGCTGGGCCGTTGCTGGGTAGCAGGGTGGGAGAGAGTGAGGGATGCAAGAGGAGAGAGTGTTACAAGGAATAACAATAATATAAGAAAATGAACGGTTGATAGACAGAAAATCCAAATCTTTTGGAAGGACGAAACCAGTTAACAATGTTAAATAAAACGAGAGTGCGAAAAAAAGAGAAACAGTGGAGAAAGAGAGGGAGCGAGGGCAACACAGAACGAAAGAAATAAACGAAACTGAATGATAGGATGATCACATGACGAATGTATGAGGATTGTTCCAGACAACAGAACGTTACATTCTTGAATTATAAAGTCGCGGCGGCAAAAATATATTGCGTAATAAAGTTATGTCATTATGTTTGGCGGGGTATTGCGGGTTAGGCGAGAGCTGCACGAATGGCTTGAGAGATGTAGCGCGGCAGATGATAAGTTAAGTCTCCGTGCCAGCGTCCTGTCATCCTCTCTTTCATCCAGGTTTGCAATGTCATTGAGTTAAGGCGACGCCTGTTTTCGTTCCGTTCATATAACTATGTCCATCAGGTCATTATTTCTTAAACCTAACCTGACTGGAACTCACTATTGTTTGGCACAGACCTGGCAGGCCCATTTTTTGGTTGAAAATAATCCATCTACTACTACTGTATATAAAAGACGATTTATTGATAAAAACAAGGCATTTTTTCCTGATTGTCTGGCAGCGAGACTATTAGAAAAAATACCTAGTTTGTATAAGTAAAGTGTTTTTTTTATTATACAGTAGTAGTAGATGGATCATTTTCACCCAAAAAAAACGGGCCTTCCAGGCTGTGGAGTTGTCACTCTAGCTCAACTAATTAGGAGAACATTTATGAATAACAAGACCATAATGAAGCCTATACTATGTTTTCTGATACGTTCTCTCAAGTGGATAATGCATATTTTCCGTTAGTTTTAACAACGTTAATTTCAATATAACTAACTCCTATTATATAACCCCAGCAATAATAACACACATGAAGGAAAGTAAGCGTTTACATCGTTTGGCTTTGAAATGGTTCCTGTCCTACAAAATAAGACACATAATACACATATATTCTTTAGGATATGTAAAAAAATGCAGGGGATGAATTTTACACAAATGCTTTAGATGAATGTAAAGGTAATCCTAATTCACATAAGATACTATTATAAAAATATTAAAAAGGAAGAAAAGTTATGCAAATGATACATTTGATGTGCCTAGTAATTTTTAAACAATCAGAGGCTGATTTCATTGACACTATTTTGTTAAAACTATTGATGATATTAAAACTAATATCTTCCATGAAAATATCTATCTATAATAATATAAGCGAAAGTGTGTCTGTCTGTCTGTCTGTCTGTCTGTCTGTCTGTCCGTGGTGTGTGTGGTATAGGTTCCGCCCCCCGTGGCGCAAACCACCTCATATGGCACATTTTTGGAATCAGGTTGACCAGGGGAAGGTCATAAGCCCACTTATGAGATGATCCGATCACTTTTTTTTTTTCTTTTTTTTTAGCAGCCTATTAGCGAGAATTGTGAAAACAAAAGTAGGTTGCGAGAATTGAGGAAGCCTTGATGTAGGGTGATGGGTAATGGTGAGTGAATGGGTGGGGTGATGGGTAATGGGTGTGGGGTGATGGGTTTAGTGAATTGGGTGGGGGGTGATGGGTGAGGGAATAGGTGGGGGGTGATGGGTAAGGGTGAGTGAATGGGTGTGTGGTGATGGGTAATGGGTGACTGAATGGGTGGGGGTGAGGGTAATGGGTGAGTGAATGGGTGGGGGTGATGGGTAATGGGTGAGTGAATGGGTGGGGGGTGATGGGTAATGGGTGAGTGAATGGGTGGGGGGAATATATACATTTCTACATCCATGATTTCAGGAAAGTTAGAAGTGGCTATCTGAGAGTCCATGTTTGGTGGGCCGAAGGCCCACCAAACACAGGTGGTGGGCCGAAGCCCACCAATAGCCCTCCGCAGGAGCTAGCCAAAAAGTCCGCCCGGAGGGCGGCTTTGCGGCTAGTAATAATATAACGAAAAGTGTGCTGTTGTCTGTGTGTGTGTGTGTGTGTGTGGTATAGGTTCCGACTCCCGTGGCGCAATCGCCATATGGCACAGTTTGGATCGGTCGAGCAGGGCGAAGGTATACAGCCAAAACATTATAGAACGACGAATCACTTCTTTGCTTTTTTTTTTAGCAGCTATATTAGCGAGAATTTGTGAAAAAATAAAGTGGGTGGCGAGAATTGAAGGAAAACCTGGAGTAGAGTGATGGAACTGGGTGAGGAATGGGTGGGGTGATGGGAATGGGTGTGGGGTGAGGGTCAATGGGTGGGGGGGGTGATGGGTGATGGGTGAGTGAATGGGTGGGGGGGATGGGTGAGGGCATGGTGGGGGGTGATGGGGAAGGGTGAGTGAATGGGTGGGGTGATGGGTTAATGGGGTCGAGTGAATGGGGGGGGTGATGGGTCATGGTGTGTGGTGATTGATGGGTAATGGGTGATGAATGGGTGGGGGCGTGATGGGTATTGGGTGCAGTGAATGGGGAGGGGGTATGGCGTACATGGGTAGAGTTGAATGGGTTGAGGGTTGAGTGAATGGTTGGCGTTAATACAGACATTTCTACATCATGATCCAGGAAAGGCTAGAAAGGGGCGATTGGAGTAGGCCGAAGGAACCAATAGCCTCGTCCAGGACGCTAGCCAAAAAAAAGTTCCGACCGGAGGGCGCGCTTTGCCGTAGTGCCATAAATATTCCAAAAAAAATACGATTCAATATTACCAACACCTTATTCATGTATCTGAAACCAGTACAATGTCTGAGAGGAAAATTACTGCAAATCCACTAACTTCAAAGCTTTGTTTGTGATGATATTTTCCCAGAATATTGCTTATCCATGCACTCAAATTAGATTTCGAGGCTGTAACCTAATGTTGATATGATTTCAGAAAAGGGTTTCCAGAAAAACTTACGCTAGACAGACAACTGTTCTCTATTGATTGACTTATTTGTTCTGATTATTTTACTTCATAGATCATTATTAACATTATGGTAATATAATAATTAGTGTATTATTTTATCTTCAAACTTCATCTTATATATATAAATCTCAAAAATTTGTCTGTGTCTGTGTGTCTGTATGTTCGTTATAGAATCGGCTAAGCATGGCCAAAACCCCCACATTGCCGCACATATTTGGAATCCTCATGACACAGCGTGAGAACATAGGCTATGTGCGATGGCGTGGACGACCATGGTGGCGTGGCCAGCAAAAACAACCTAAAACGATGTGGGATGCTAAACCGTGCGAGATATCAGAATTGACACTGAAATCCACAAAAAATTGCGTGGACCGTTGGTCGACTTGGGGGGATAAAAGATGTTTTGAGGGGTTTTCTTACTTCTCTAGTGCCGGACCCCGGGGGCGTGGCAAGGCAAAAACAACCTAAAAACAGCTGTAGCAGTTGTAAACCGTCGAGATAGAGGGAAGGGGGTACCCGTCCCTCTTGCTGGGGGTAATGCTAAGAGGCTGAGTGTCAACGATGTAAAGGAGCAACATGGCCGCTATGCCCCCTGGCCGTAGGCCACCAGACCCTCGCAGAGCTAGGAGAAAGGGTGCCCTTTTTTTTCCAGGACCCCTTCTGCGCAGTAATCAATATTGTATACTCAATTTGAGGGTCTGTTATTAGTACATTAATGGTATTGTAATATTTAAATAATATCAAGATTATTATTAGTACTATTATCCTAATTATCTTGTACTATCTATTATTATTCATATGCAGTATTTTTCTTCTATTATTATATTACTACTATGATTCATATTATTACTCTAGTTATTCATATTTATTACTGATTAATATTTATTATTTATCTATTATATTGTTATAGATTAATATATAATCATTATAATGACTTTCATCGTATTTCGATTTACTATTTTGTATCATTAAAATATAGTTTTTAATAATCTATTAATCCAAGACCTTTACGAATTTTTTTTGCCGGTGTTTCATATTTATTAAATCCGATATTTTTTCTATCTATCTGCTATTTATTCTGGCAGGCGGGCCTTTTCCACAATAAACCATTATATTCTTATGCATGATGATACCGACAGGTAGTATAGTGACATTGACTTTGACTGTGTTGTTTCTCATGTTGTCGGCGTCAGTGGCGTGCATGAGTAATGGCTGACAATTAGGACATTAATCAGCAATTTTATCTGACGGCATCGAGGCTTAAACCTATAAAGCATTGTATACTCAACAGCTGTTGGTCCATCAAACACGATTTGCTTCCCATCAGGTCCATACACATGAGGTAATGCGCGATGGCAGGGTAGGGAAACTTAAATAATAAGTTCCCTTTTCTGGGATTGCGTGTGTAGGCATTGCAGCAGATAAGAACGCTAAAGAACTCAGTGTAAAAAGTCGCATACCGTTACTATTGAGTGTTGAGCATGAAAGCCGAATTTCACAGCCCAAGTTTGAGCCTCATTGTATCGTGGGGCGGAGGGTAGGAGGAAGCGGTGGGGCGGCACGTCAAAGGTCACTGGATACGTTCTTGTAGAGAACATAAAGGGAGAGCTGCGAGATCGCGTCTCTCATCCTTTAATGGAAAGAAAAAGTCACGGACAAAGAAAGAGGGTCCAGCGGTCTCACGGTAAGGCTTAGTGTACTTGGGACAAGGTCCCAGCGCCTTTGACAGCCTGTCCTCATATCTCCTTACTACTTGGTTTACGGGCTGACTCTTTGGCTTTCCTCACGTCTTCAAAAACATGTTTCATATTCAGGAAATCAATGAAACTTTGTTTTTGGCACTGATTTAGAAATTTATTGATAATAAGCGACGATGAATAGATTGGTTGACTTGTAGCTGCCGCGATGCATTGCACCCGCACAACATGGCCAGGACTGGAAAGAAGGTAGTACCAGTCTGAAGGACAGCGACAGAGGAATTACTGCGTGGGTGTGCTGGATTCTCATTGATAATGAATATCTAGTGCACAACACATTGCTGGATTATGCAATTTAAAATAGAGTGGCGATAAATGAAATGATAATGGTTGTGAGAGTTAGTCTCGTCAGTGAGTAACCATGCGCCCAACCTAGCTATTCCCCATCCTTACATAAGAATATATATAAACAGGATGAAATAGGGAAGCACAAGACGGCAGTCGAGGACTAACACGAGGGTAGATTCCTGCGTTACTTAACGACATCCGTCCTATCATCCCCAGCCATGAAGTGTCTAGCTCCTTTTAAATCTCCTAATGAGTTTCGCATAATTTACCTGTCTATGAGTCCATTCCAATATTTACTACCCTATTGTGAGCCAGTACTTACTATTTATTTTAGATTAGCTTTTCTAGCTTGGAAAATCCGTACTTTCTGTTCTACCCGGTTCACTAGCCGTGTAAGAACTTTCCTACTTCCATTTTATATACCTTATCCACTTAAAACACTTCTATCAGAATCGCCCCTATCTTGCGGTCCACCGAGTGAAGTGAAAAGTGTAATTCTTCTATCTCTTTTTCATAACTAAGCTACGCATCCCCTGAATAATTTGGTCCTCCTTCTTGCACTGATTCTTACAGGCTATATCCATCCCGTAATATGGCGCCCAAAACTGAACCGCATAGTCAAGGTGATGTATGGAAATGGATCCAAATACAGCTTTAGAATAACCTCAGCACTTCTACTTTAACAATTTTTGGTAGTGAATCCTATTTGACACCTTTAGTTCTATTTCTAGTCCCAATCATGTCCTAGGTCCGGAGGTTCGTCGGAGCCCCCTCTACTCCAGAGTCTTGTACTTCGTGATCTTTCAGCGCTACATTAAGGCAGCATGATATGTGAAACTGATTTGGGTATGGTGGTGTAAAGAACCAAAATGGCACAAATCCTGCAATGAACTTTATCAATTGATGTTGGCTTTAGGGCCAATCCCGATTTTTCAGTTGTTCTTACAAAATATGGCAAAAATCCAAGATCACGACGCTGGTTGTGAAATTTTGAAATCGATAATTATTCATTGGCAACTAATTGACATAAGAAAATGTGGGTTATTAAAGGTGTCGTATATCTATGTTTTCATACCATAGAAACTGATTAAACAATCAGGAAGAAATTAAAGGACTCCCATTATTATATAAATGGAATATGCCTGCAAAATGTGAGATTGTGTAGCGCCCTAATAATCTGAGTTAATCTATTCGAAATGTATTTGGGATTGATATATCTTATGTTTTGCAATGAGACTCCAGATAGGAGCCCAATATTTATGAATTGTAACATAGAATAATGTCAAATGCTATTCATGTGAATAAGCAAAAACCAGGTTTGAACATGTCGGCCAAGAAGAAATGTAAGCTTATCCATGTATAAGGAGCCAGCATCAGTGTTACGCTTGATCCCAAACCTATTAACTGGACAATGTGTATTCTTTGCCAAAGTGTTACGTCTGAAGTGCTCCATTGCCCAGCAAAATCAAGGAAAGCTAGTGTTAGCGCAGGTTACAAGACCTGGGCGACAATTATGACAATTTTCAGGGAAATGAAAAAACAACCTATTCCAGTTGATATATCACAACTCGATGATGGTACTGGTATTGGAAATACACTGGAAGCATTCGAAGCCCAGTGGCACAATTCATGCAGATTGAAGTGCTCATCTAGTCGTATAGCCAGAGTGGGAATCAACAATGTGCACGTCTGAAAACTGAGTGAAGGCCAGGCAAAGCAAGTTCCACTTATACCGTCTATTGTCAGGTAAACATGTCTAATGTTCTTACGTTAAGGCGCAGAGAATTGAGACTGAGAAAGAAGTGTTGACTGCAAGCAGAATTTCTTCCTTAGCATCAATGGATGTATCACTTCGCTTGTCACAGGAAAAGCAGACACCAGAATGCTTCTCCATGTGAGATGCACTCGCGAAAGGCTACGGAAAGGATGATCGATCGTTGATATGTGTTTGTGTCTGGCAGTGTATGCTCATGCGAAGAAGCTGAACTATGGGTGGCATTGGCGTTGAAAGAATCTGAGAATATTCTGCTCACAAATTGCAAAGGAATGGAGAGGAGCCCATCAAGAGCACTCCCCATTTTCCGCCTTTACGGGATTGCCCACAAAAAAAGTTTTTTTTTTGGGCTGGAGAAGGGGAAAAAAGGGGTTCATTTGGGGAAAAAGCACTTCCGGGAAATTCACCTGTTTCGCTCACTATTTGGCCTCTCCCTAATGATTTTGCCCCAAAAAAACGAAGAGGGAAACCTTTTTGAGAAGTTTGTGATCCTTTTGGGTATGAAAAAAACTTCCCCCAAAAGGGTAGTGTAGTTTTCGCCAAAAAGTCATTTTCAAAAGCAAAAAGCGGGACCAATAGATCAAATTCCCCCCAACGGGAAGCCCCCCCCTGTTCGAACACACCAAACGTGAAAGTACACCAGGTGGTTTTTGTAGGGGGGAAAGATGCACGTGCGGTCCCCCAGTTTGTTTCCATCGCCAATTTTCCTGGGGGTGGAGAAAAGCCCGGGCCCCTTTTTAAAGGGGAGCCTTTTTTGGGCCCAGTGCGCCAAAAGCTGCAGCCCTTGATCAGAAAATTCCTGGAAAGGGGATCCCCAAAAAAAAGATGCGTCGGAAACTGCAAAGGGCGTAAAAGAAAACATTAAAGGGCCGTAAAATGACATCACTGTGGGGTTTGTAGCGGAAACGGGGAAACCCAAAAGGGAAAATGCCCGGAGGGTTTGAGGACCCCCAGTCGGGAGAAACGACTGTCACCTTTTTGTGCCAAAATAAAACCCAATTTAATTTTAGTGGTTTGGTTTTAAAGTCTAAAATTTGGACATTCTTTTAAACTATTATTGACTTTTTAAATTTACAATTTTTTCCCAACGTGATACTGGTTTTTTATATTGTGCAACCCAAGGGGTTTTTTTCCCAAAACCAAAAATATTGCGATTTATTTTCAAAATTTTTTTTTTTTAAAAACTGTTTAAAATGACTCACAAATATGGTGCTGGGGTTTATTCCCTTTGGTATTTGTTTTTCATCAAAAACTGTGTTTTAATTGGTTTATGTGTAGTTATTTTTGGGTTTTTTAGCCAAAATTTTTTGTTTTTTCCAATTTTTGTCAACATCCCTTAATTGTTTTCAATAAAAAAGTATTATTGTGTTTGGTTTTGGGGGTACAAATTTTTAAATTTGAATGTATTGGGGTTGGGAAAAACTATTTTTTTGAAGCTTAAAAAAAGTTATTGAAAGTTTCCCCCGGGGGATAAATTTTGGGAAAAATTTTTAAAGGTTTTTATAAATGTAATTTGTGATGTTTGGGCCCCTTTATTTTATTTTTCTCTTAATGAATCTTAAGGGGGGAACTTTTGGGGTGTACATCAAAACGACTTCCCGAAAACCCATTAGGTTTCCCAATTGATTACTCGCTGCATAAAACGGCCATTTTGGCAGTCATGTTCCAAATTTTTACAAAAACCTGGGAGCAGTTTTGTTCAATCTGAGGGTTTAAAAACAGTTTTCCAGGGATGAAAACATAGGGGATTAAAACCCCCTTAAAACAACTTTCATGTCAATTATTGGCAAAGATATTTTATTTCAAAAAATTTCCCCAACCAGCGGTGGCGGCCCCTCGGATTTTTGGCCATATTTTTAGAAAAAAAGAAAAAAAAGGGCCCTTTGGGACTAAGCTAAAATCAATTGAATGTTCTTAGCAAAGAAAATGTGCCAATTTTGGTGCTTTTAAACCCCCAAACCCACAATCGTTCTGGATTACCCCACACAATATATATAAATTTTATAATAATATATGACTATTTATATTAAAATTTTATATATAGAGAGAGAGAGAAGAGGGGGGAGAGAGAAAGAGGAGAGAAGGGGAGAGAGAGAGAGAGGAGGAGAGAGAGAGGGGAAGAGAGAGAGAGAGAGAGAGAGAGAAGGCCCGAGAGAGGGAAGAGAGAGAGAGGGAGAGAGAGATAGCCGAGAGAAAGAAGAGGGAAGGGGAGAGAGGAAGAGGAAAAGAGAGAGAGAGAGAAGAAGAGGAGAGATGCGAGAGAGAGAGAAAAGGGAGAGAGAGAAAAGAAGAAAAGAGGAGGAAAAGAGGGAAGAGAAGAGAGAAGGGGAAAAGGAGAGAAGGGGAGAGGGGAAGAGAGAGAAGAGAGAGAGAGAGAGAAGAGAGAGAGAGAGAGAGAGATATGGTGGGAGGTGTCAGGCGTGTCAGGTATCGGGTCGGCGGTGAGGCCTGAGTGAGGCCATAAAATATTTGAACGGTGGCGCCGTTGGCGCGATACCCATTGACGTCATGCGCACAAAGGACTGATTTTGTCTCGACGCCCCGGGGAGGTGACGTTACCTTCTGTCTCTTTATCTTGGATTGGTAGATAGCTTCTGCTTCTCGTCTCCGTGAGTGGGAGACGCTTATTGGTGTTGACTCCTCGCTTTGTTTCTCTGTGAGTAGGCTGTTATTAGCTTTTGTTCTTTTCATGCTTGGTAGAGCTTGTAGGTCGTTTGCCTATTCGACGTCGTAAGTAAGTAAGTAAGTTGTTACACAAATAAAGTACAATAAAACCAAAGTGGGAACATTTATATGTCTAGTCTATTATATATGCGGGAAGCATATTGTGGTTTTCACCAAAATCACAAACATATAATATATATATATAATATATATAATTATATATAATATATATATATATATATATTATATATATAATATATATATATATATTATATATATATACTAGCCGCAAAGCCGCCCTCCGGGCGGAACTTTTGGCTAGCTCCTGCGGAGGGCTATTGGTGGGCCTTCGGCCCACCACTGTGTTGTGGGCCTTCGGCCCACCAAACATGGACTCTCCAGATAGCCCCTTCTAACTTTCCTGAAATCATGGATGTAGAAATGTACATATTCCCCCCACCCATTCACTCACCCATTACCCATCACCCCCCCACCCATTCACTTCACCCCATTACCCATCACCCCCCCCACCTATTCACTCACCCATTACCCATCACCCCCCACCCATTCACTCACCCATTACCCATCACCCCCCACCCATTCACTCACCCATTACCCATCATCCCCCACCCATGCACTCACCCATTACCCATCACCCCCCACCCATTCACTCACCCATTACCATCACCCCCACCATTCACTCACCCATTACCCTCACCCCCCACCCATTCACTCACCCATTACCCATCACCCCCACCCATTCACTCACCCATTACCCATCACCCCCCACCCATTCACTCACCCATTACCCATCACCCCCCACCTATTCACCACCCATTACCCATCACCCCCCACCTATTCACTCACCATTACCCATCACCCCCCACCCATTCACTCACCCATTACCCATCACCACACACCCATTCACTCACCCAATACCCATCCACCCCCCACCCATTCACTCACCCATTACCCATCACCCCCCACCCATTCACTCACCCATTACCCATCACCACACACCCATTCCTCACCCATTACCCATCACCCCCCACCTATTCCCTCACCCATCACCCATCACCCCCAACCCTCACCCCCCACCATTCACTCACCCATCAACCCCACACCCATTACCCATCACCCCCCCCCCCCACCCATTCACTCACCATTACCCATCACCCTACATCAAGGCTTCCTCAATTCTCGCCAACCCACTTTGTTTTCACAATTCTCGCTAATAGGCTGCTAAAAAAAAAAAAAAAAAAAAAGTGATCGATCATCTCATAAATGGGCTTATGACCTTCCCTGGTCAACCCAGTTCCAAAAATGTGCCATAGGAGGTGTTTGCGCCACGGGGGGCGGAACCTATACCACACACACACACACACACACAGACAGACACCCTTTCGCTTATATTATTATAGATTACCCATCACCCCCCACCTATTCCCTCACCCATCACCCATCACCCCCAACCCATCACCCCCACCCATTCACCACCCATCACCCCACACCCTTACCCATCACCCCACCCATTCACTCACACATTACCCATCACCCTACATCAAGGCTTCCTCAATTCTCGCAACCTACTTTTTTTCACAATTCTCGCTAATAGGCTGCTAAAAAAAAAAAAAGAAAAGTGATCGGATCATCTCATAAGTGGGCTTATGACCTTCCCCTGGTCAACCCGATTCCAAAAATGTGCCATATGAGGTGTTTGCGCCACGGGGGGCGGAACCTATACCACACACACACACACACAGACAGACACACTTTCGCTTTTATTAATATATATATATATATATATATATATATATATATATATATATATATATATATATATATATGTATATATATATATATATATATATATATATATAATATATATATTATATTATGATATATATATATATATATATATATATATATATATACTATATATATATATGTATATATATATATATATATATATACTCAACTATCTATATCTATATCTATACTAGAATCTCAAGAGGTAACCATACTGTGTTTCATCTTGAGAAACTGAACGGACTTGACATGTGCTCATGAGTATGCGGTGGCAGTCTCAAATCGGTTTGATGTGCTCGGTGCTCTCGGGGATCTTGTAGAACTGTGGGATACCTTCAAACGTGAAACTCTACAGGCTGCCAAGGAGTGTATGTGGGGAGCGCCCGAGGTCAAGGCTTGGTTTTGTCTCGACGGAGACGCTGGAGAAAATCGAGGAGAGTCGCGCTGCCAGGCTGGCTGGGAACCGGGACCAGCACAGGGCTCTGCCCACGCCGGACTAGAACCCTCCTAGGAAAAGACAAGGAGAGGTATGTCAGGAGTCTGGGCTGAGGATGTCGAGGGTCATTTGAACGCAATGACCTCCGACCCGCCTACCGAGCCCTGAAGAAGCTCCGTTCCAAGTCTCCTTTCTCGGGCGAGTGCTATCGAACGCAGATGGGCGCCTCGTGTCGGACATGGATGGGCAGATGGCTGGTTGGGCTGAGTACTTTGGGCAGTTGTTCACGGTTGGACCTCCAACTGAGCGCTTCACACCACTGGATTACAGGAGTGGATGCCGATCCTCCCATGACGAAAGGCACCCTCTCTTGACGAAGTCGAGAGGCTGTAGCAAAGTTGAAGGGTGGAAAGGCAGCTGGTGTTGTAAATAAAGTGCGGAGCTCCTAAAAAGCTGGGGGTGAGGCCATGATCCGCGGGTTGCATGCTGTCCTGACTGCCGTGTGGCAATCAGGTACCATTCCTCCTGACTGGAAAGGGGGCTGGTCGTCCCTATCTGGAAAGGGAAGGGACCGTCCAGGACTGCAACAATTACCCCGGTTTTCCCACTGCTCAGCGTACCAGGCAAGGTGCTTGCCCATCTATTGCTGACACGAATTCGCAGTCATCTGGTGAAGCATCGAGACCTCAGCAGTCTGGGTTCACGCCTGGTAAGTCAACAACGGCCCGTATCCTAGCGCTTCGTGCCCTGGGGGAACGCCGACGTGAGTTTCGACAGGGATGCTTGCAGCCTATGTTGATCTCAAGAAGGCTTTTGACTTAGTGCATCATGAGTCACTCGGGATCTTCTGCGACTTCGAGGATTCCTGCAAGGACTATTGGTTTGATAACTGGTCTGTATTCTGGAACTGAGAGTGCTGTTGAAGTGTGGGGCAGGTGTATCCAGCTTCTTTCCTGTGAATACAGGAGTGAGGCAAAGGTGCGTCCTTGCCCCATCACTTTTCAACGCTTGTATGGGGCTGGGTATTGGGCAAGGTTTTAGATCAAAGTGATTGTGGAGCATCCGTCGGCAACACCAACATCACTGATCTTGTTTTTTTCCGATGATGCAGTAATCTTGCTGAGTCGCTGGAGGTCCTGGTGATGGCTCTCGAGGCGCTGCAAAGAGGGGAAAAAGCCTTTGGGACTTGAGGTCTCCTGGCTCAAGACCAAGGTCCAGGTATTTGGAGACTTCTAGATGAAGCAGTACAGTTGTTCATGCTGTGGCGAGGACATTGAGACCTTGGAAAGTTTTCATACCTTGGTAGCGCAGTCCATAATACGGCGGGTCACGTCAAGAAGTCTTACGGCGGTTTGGGCATAGCCCAGGGTTTTTGGACTCGCTCAGCGGGGTATTGGCGTTGTCGGTACCTGTGCAGGAGGACAAAGATCCGGGTCTTTCAAGTCGCTTGTGATCCCTGTCTTACTCTATGGTTGTGAGACATGGACACAAATAGTGACTTGAAGAGACGAATCAATGCCTTTGGTAATAAGTGTCTTCGCAGAATTTATGGGGTATCACTGGGATGATAACGTTTTCAAATCAGCGATTGCACCGTTAGACTGAATCGAGCCCATTACCTGCATAGTCCGTCAGCGCCAAAATTCGGCTATAGGGCATGTGGCACGCTACCTGAAACCGACCCTTCCCTTTGGGTTGTATCTGAAAGAGCCAACCCGGCCGGGAGGGGGCCAAGGGGGCGCCCCCCAAGGTCGGGGCTGGGGAAATTTGGTTTTTCTTGTGAAGTGCTTAAGGGGAAAAGGGCCTGCAGGGAAAATCGCGCGGGGTGACCCCCGGAAGTGGCGTCGTAGGGGGGCGGGGCACGCCCCCCCGGGCGAAAGCCCCCCAATGATTGATTTTATTGATATGATCCCTTTTATATTATATGAAATACAAATAAAATATAATATAATATAAAAAAATTTTATATATATATAATATAAAATATTTTAATATAAAGGTACAATTATATATAAAATATATCTATATATATATATATAATATATTTTTAAATTATTTTTAAAATTATACCCTATATCTAATATAGGTATAATTTTAACAATTTTTTATAAAAATAATATACTATATGATTAAAAAATTATATTAACCTGAAATAGATCATTATAAAATATATATATCTATTTTTTATTCTCCACTGTCTTTTATTATATATATATTTTACCTTTTATATATATATTTAAATATATTATATATAAAATTATATATATAAAATAATATATTAATATATATATATAAATATAATTATATATATATATCACCAATATATATATATAAATTCTATATTTTATTTCTTTATATTTAAAAAAATTTCATATATATATATATATAAATATAAAATATTTTTTTTTATAACGTATTACAGGTTTTAAAATTTTAGATATTTTCCCCCTAAAAATTATTTTCTATTTAAATCCTATAAAATTAATAATTTATATATCCCCAATTTTACATTCCCCAAACCATATAATTAATCTATTATATTATAGTATTTTTATATATATAACAAAGATACAAAAATTATTTTATTAATATAAAAATTATATTATATATAAAATTATTATATTTTAAAATAATTTTAATAATAAAAATTATTATATCATATAAAAAATAATATATTATATATATAAATTTTAAACCATATATTTTTTATATGGGGGGGGGGGGGAAAAATAGAAGATAGATGATGTAGAATAGATAGATGGGAAGATAGATGGGATAAGAGAGAGAGGGGGGGGGGAGGGGAGGGGAAGCGCGAGAGAGAGAGAAAGAAAAGGAGGGGAGGGGAGAAAAGGGGAAAAGAGGAGAGAGGAGAGAGGGTTTTGTCGGTCTGTGTGGGTGTTTTGGTTGTGGGTATAGGTTCCCCCCCCCGTGGCGCAAACCCCCCCCCATTTGGCCCTTTTTTGGCCGGGTTTTCCCCAGGGGAAGGCCCTAACCCCTTTTTAGATTTCCCCCCCGCCCATTTTTTTTCTTTTTTTTTAGCCTCCTTGCGGAATTTGGAAAACAAAAGGGGGTTGGAAAATTTTTTGGGAACCCCTTGGGGAATTGGGTGGAGGGTGAGGGAAAATGGGGAGGAAGGGTGGGGGGGGTTGGGTAAGGGGGGGTGAGGGGTGAGTGAAGGGTGGGGGGTGAGGGGTTGGGGGGGGTTTTGGGGTTTTGGGGGAAAAAGGTGGGGGTGAGGGGGTAAGGTGAGTGAAGGGGTGTTTGGTGATGGGAATGGGTGAGGGGTGATGGGTAAGGGGAGTGATGGGTGGGGGTGGGGTATTGGGGGTAAAGGGGTGGGTGGGGGAATGGGTGAGGAAGGGTGGGGGTGAGGTAATGGTGAGGAAAAAGGTTTGGGGGGTGTTTGGGAACGGGGTGAGTAAAGGGGTTGGGGGGGAGGGGAAAAGGGTGATGAAGGGGTTTGGGGGGGAGGGAAAGGGTGAGGAATGGGGGGGGGGGAATTTGGGGGGAAAAAGGGGGGGGGGGGTAAGGGGTGAGTGAAAGGGGGGGGGTGGGGTAATGGGGAGTAAAAAATTGGGGGGGGTTTTAGGGAAGGGTGGGGGGAAGGGGGGGGGGAGGGTAAGGGGGAAGGGTGGGGGGGATGGGAAGGGAGGAAGGGTGGGGGGTTGGGGGGGGTGATAGGGGGGGTGAGGGAAAGGGTGAGGGAAGGGGGGGGTGAGGGGAAGGGGGGGGAAAGGGGGGGGGGAAATGCCTTTCCAATCCAGTTTTCGGGAAAAATTTAGAAGGGGACCGGGAGGCCCAGTTTTGGGGCGGGCCCCCCAAAACAGGGGGGGGGGCCCCACCAATACCCTGAGGGCCCCCAAAAAGGGGCCCCGAGGGGGGTTTTCGGAAAAAAAAAGGGAAAAAAAAATTTTAAGAATATAATAAATAATTAATAATATTAAATAAATATATTAAAATTTTAAATTATATATAAAAAAAATAACAAAAAAAAACTAAAGTTAATTTTTTTTGAAAAAAAAAAAGAAAAAAAATTTATAAAAAATTTTTAAAAAAATAAAAACCCCAACCCTTCAAAATCAAAATTTCAAAAAAATTTTCCTAAAATTTAAAATTTTTAATTTAAATTTTAAAAAAATTATAAAATCGCTAAATATTTTTTTTTGGGGCCGTTTTTGTGGGGTCTGCGCGGGCCTTTATCCCCGGAAATTAAATACCCAAAGGTTTTTCAAACCGACGCGGGAAAAAATTTTTGTTCTTTCCAGACCCCTAACTTAAAAAAACACCACAGGGGATCCCTTTAAAATTTTGCAAGGTAAAAGGCCCCGGAGGCCCAAGGTGAAGCACTTTCCCTTCTTTGAATTATTACGAGGTTTTTTCAACGGGTGCAACCCCTTTTTTGCGTTATGGTTCGGGGGGCATTTTTTCCCGGGTTTACTAAAAGCTCCATATGTCCCTTTGATGGGGGGTGGGTTTTTGGGTTGAAAAAGGCATCGTAAACAGCAAAAGGGAAAAAAGGCAGGTGAGCGGGGGTTAAAACGTTTTTTCCGGGGATGCCTTGGACAGAGAGACCCCTTTTACACTTGCAAAGGGCCCCGGGACACCCAAAAGGGGAAATGGGCCCCTCACAAAAATTTACGGTTAAAAAAAAAGGAAAGCGAATGTAAAACCAAAAAAGGCCCCGGCACGTGAATGATAAAACAACCCCTGCCCTTACTAGGTAATTTGTCCTGAGAAGTGGGCGGGCTTTAAATGTTTTACGTGACTCGGACTCTTTTAAAATTTCTGCCGTTTGTAAACCCAAAACCCTAACCCTCGTCACAAGAAAAAAGCACTCATTTTTGGCTAAAAAACCAAAAAGCCCGCCCAAGAGAAAGTTCAGCATTTTAAGGCGGATAAAAGGTGCCCCTTTACAGTGACAGGAACTAACTTTGCAAAAGTGAGGCGGCCCAAGAATTCAGACCGACACGACCCTAGGTACACCGTGGAGAGAGTAAGACACCCAGATTTTCTCATGGTGTGGGCTTGCTTTTCATATTATGGAGTGGGTAACCTCGTATTTCTTGAAAAAGGTGTTACTGTGAACAGTGAGCGATATTTAGACATCCTGCATGGCAATCTTGAAACCTGCTACGACAAGTGTAGGGCAGAAGCTTTTATGCAGGACGGTGCCCCTTGTCACCGGGCAAACGTTGTCAAGGAATGGTTGGATATGTGTGCTATCGATTGCTTTGACTGGCCTCCTAATAGTCCTGACTTGAACCCAATAGAAAATCTTTGGTCCATAATGAAAAGGAAGCTTCAAGAAGTGGACACTAGTTCAGTGGCGAAGTTAAAAGCTGCACTGTTAAAATTGTGGGAGGAACTACCAAAGGAGTTTCTTCAAAAACTTGCAGACTCCTTACCTAACAGACTGCAGAATGTTATAAAGAAGAAAGGGAATGCAATCATGTACTAGGATACCGGTAAGTTACACAGTTTCTTGATTTTTAATGTTTTACGAATATTTTGTGGGATTTTGAGTGAGCGTGTCACTGACGGCATCAGGAAGTCCGACCGCCACAACATTTGGCGGCCACTGTATATATATATACGCACACACACACAACACACACACACACACACACACACACACACACACACACACACACACACACACACACACACACACACACACACACACACACACCACAGGCAGACACACACAGACCGCAGTATCTGCAAACCCACTGTAACGCGAGAAAATGGGTTAATCCTGTGACTCACGATTGACGAAAAGTTTACACTGAGTGGAGAGAGTAAAGTAATATATATATATATATATATATATATATATATATATATATATATATATATATATATATATATATATATATATATATATATATATATATATATATATATATATATATATATATATATATATATATATATATATATATATATATATATATAAATATATATATATATATATATATATATATATAAATATATATATATATTATATATATAAAATATATATATATATATATTACTTTACTCTCTCCACTATATATATATATATATATATATATATATATATATATAGCCATTTATTAAATAATAATAATTTTTCGTCACTCCTCAGTCCAAATTCATTTGGAATTAAGTTTCCGGCCAAATATTTATGCTCGTGGTCGCTGGTGACATCACGGCAAGAAGGCAAGGAAGGGAGAAGGTAGACATAAAGCGCGTTTTCGCGGCCGCTCTGGCCCGGTCTGGACTGGGCTAGTCCCGGGCGGCCACTGTTTTCGCGAGGCGTTCTGCACCGTTCCAGCTCGGTCTACTCTAGTCCAACCTAGCGAGCAGAACCACCTTGGACCAGTGTGGGGAGAACTGGCGCATGCGCACTACAGTCAGCGGGGAAGACGACCAGGAGCTTTTCGTGCTGCTGATAAGACATGAAACACCATGATGGCCGACCATAAGACTAAAGATATTTCAAGAAAAATTACAATATTCGCAATTTGCTGAAACAACATCTTGGGAAATGAATGTACCGTCAACAACACTATAGTCGCCACTGCACTAATGTCACCAGGCGCTATATATTACGAATTTTACCATCACTACAGACTTGTATGTGTCACTGAAGACATGTACCGTAGCTATAGTGTTATGTAGATAATGTAAACTACGTACTGTGCACGTGATGTGATCTGTAGTGATGCTAAAACTCGTAATATATGCCCCCTGCGACATTACTGCAGTGGCGACTGCACTAACGGCGACTAGATAGTGTTATTAACGGTAAATGAAAGGAAATTTCTTCAGTCATTTTTTCATAGTCATCCCTGCAACTTGACTTCCCATTGAGAAGTCAAGTAAATAAAACGCGCGCTTTTTAAAAATGTATGCATTTCTGCCCGGAGGACCGCCCACTCGATCCCCCAGCCAATAGGAACGACGAATGGGACGGGGCCAGTCTCGATGTATTTTAGCGAGCATCAGTCCAGCCTGGAACGGTATAGACTGGACTGAACCAGGGCGGTGAACGTCACGAAAACGCGCTAATACTCTCTTCTCTCTCTCTCTCTCTCGCCGAGCCTGTCAGGGACTGGTCGTGTGAAGGGAATCGTTTCCCCTGCAACCCTCAAGAAGGTATCTTAGTGACGGTGTACTTATAAGGATATTTAGTGCATTGATTAGTTCATGACAGACTTGTAACTTATGATATGTTATCAGGGTCTGGTGCCTGGAACAGTGAGCTGAGCGGAGTGCTGGTTGATACCCTGAATTGACCCACGTGTGTGATGGTGGCGATACTTGTGTGTTGCTGAGCTGAGCGGAGTTGGTGACCAGCTTGGACACCAGTATATAGAGCTAAGGCCCTATTGTAGCTCCGTTATTTATTTATGTAGATAGGTATAGTACCTAATAACAGAGTATAGGAACTTTTGTGTCTGTGTTAAGCCCGGATGAGAATTTAGTCGTTTCGGGTATTATCATTTCGAGTGTTTTTTCGGTGAAACCATTGGAGCTGTGAATGTGATTACTGATCGTGATGATTATAAAGCAGCCTTGCTAACGAGTCGTTCATTAAGTCCCAGTTGTCCTCATATATTCTCTAAATCTTTAGTTTCTTTTTTTTTTCCACTTATTGTGGGTGGTGGGCCGGTGGCAGCGTAATCGCCAGGTTTGTGGAGCCCTTCAAATTAACATCTAGCCAAAAGGGGGGGCACTACAAGTTGGCGGCAGCGTTGGGATCCATTTCAGGCTTCCCCTAAACCACGTGCTAACACAGACATAGATAACGACAGTAGTGATGGCCTGGCACATGCTGCGGCGAGGAAGTGAAAGGGTGCTGCATGAAACACGCACGCCCCAGATCCACAGTATGATAAAATAGCTAAAGCGATAAATAACAAATAGAACAATAAACTAACTCAGTATATTAAATTAATCCTTAACGCCAAACCATATGCACTAGACCTAGCGCATGATGGAGTGCACTTTAACAGGACGGGCAGGAGCTTTATATACGAGAAACTCGTAAATGTAATCATGCACAACTACCAGGCATGGGCTGCAGTGCAGGCTTTAGGAGGCCCGGGTTACCCACCATAGAAATTATAAGAACAGTGTATGTCAGTGTTGAGGCTTTATAGACGTCCCAGCAAGTAAGCAACTTCTGCGGGTTGTCGTGGCTATAATAGCCACCTTAAAAAAGCCCAACACTAGACCCAGTAAAAGTCATCATTGAGATTTTTTTTTTCAAGATGGAGGATTTGATTAATTTTTCGGAGAATGGAGCAGAGGGTTTGGACAAAGAGATTAGGAAGAAGGAAGTAGTGACACCCAAGGAAGACGATACCAGTCCAGTACAATACGGGCGGTTAGATAGGATGATTCAATTAGAACAAGAAGTGGAAAGAACGAAAATGGCTCTTGAGTTATTGTTGAGAGATAAGGGAGGGGAGAAGGATGTCAGGAGACCAGTGAGGTCATTGGTAAAGCCTAGAGATACACGAATGCTGAACCTCAGTGATTTGCAGGGAATCAAAGCCGAGGGAAGGTTGAAAGTTTTCTTTTCCCAAGTAGAGAGTTGTTCAGAGGATTTGGAGGAGAGAAAGAGGATCCTCATGGCAAGAGTGGACCCACCGTTAGTGTTATACATACAGAATACCCTAAGTAAGATCAATTTTAAATCGTGGGACTTCCTAACTTATTGTTTATATGAAGAACTAACAGACAATAATGTCGACAGGATCCTTAACAGCATTTCGGAGGTCAAGTATGATTGGCTGGAAGATCCTCAAGATTTCGCAACTAAACTTAAATGTAAATACGCCATATTGGAAGCAAAGTCAAAACATTCAGGAGAAATTCCCCGTAGGGATAAGATCATAAAAACAAAACTGTTGAGAGGATTACCAAGCCAAAGTAGGGAGAAATTAGAGTTTTTCATGGATGAACAAATCCCACTGAGAAAATTCATAGAGAGAGTGGAGACCGAGAGGGCAATAGCAATCGGAAGAGACACAGATAGGATATACGCGGTAAACCAAAACCTGCAGCTATCAGAGATAACACCCGCTCCCCAGAGTACTCTTCCCAATAAGCAGGAACAGTCAGAGGAACTGTCAGAAGTAAAAGAACTGCGAGCACAGATGGAAGGAATGGAGAGGAAATTACAAGATTTGAGAGTAGGTAAAGACCAGAAGATACCCAGTTTAGATTGGAGAAGGAACTCCGAGACGTTTTGTCCCTACTGTAAAATGAACAACCACTCAGCCGCAGACTGTCGAAGGAAGCCAGGTAGCAACGCTTGCTTTGATTGCTGGAGAGTAGGATGTAGGAGAGGTAGTCCGAGTTGTCCTGGGAGGAAAGTGTTCTCCAGGTGACTAGTTAAACATCGATCCCCAATAATCCCCTTAGCCATTAATGACCACGTCACGGAAGTTTTATTAGAGACAGGAAGCGAATATTCACTTATAAAGAGGAGCGCAGCTTTAAACTTACAACTTAAAATAAGAACCCACAGTAACATCCCTAGTTTGACAGGCATAACTGGCAAGGAGTTGAGAATCTTAGGTCAAGTGAAAGTAAAAATAACCATAGGAGCAGATAGAACAATAGAAGTGTTAATGTTAGTAGTGCCAGATCAGTATTTATCCACCCAAGCCCTGGTAGGGATGAATATAATAGGACTAGAAGAAATGACTATAAATTACAAAAAAAAGGGTCATGTGGGCTAACCTAACTTACCCCTTGAATTTTGTTGAACACCGATACGGCACCATAAGAGCAGTTAAGAACATGGAGTGCAAAGATGAAGTGTCTAAATCAAGCCGTCATATAAGAATACAGCAAAGCGTGACCATAAGACAAGAAAGAACTCAATGGTTAGAAGTACCAGTGGACGAGGTAGAGGGAACCATTCTCGTGGTTGACCCTAGAAAAAGACAAGTGCAAAATATAGCACCTATGTGTGTCCAGGTTACTAAAGAAAGGACCATCTTTCTACCAATAGTTAATAACAGTAATGGACAATTGAAGTTACGTTCTGGTACACTTTTAGCCAGGTATGGAGTAGTAAACTCAGAAGAAATTCAAGAGCAGCAGGTTACGGAAGGACCACGCTGTCTCACCACTAGAATGAGTAACGCTATGTTACCCGACAGTGATGCTAGCAAAGGTAGTGGTACTCGACAGGAACGAATACAGGCTATTCTGGAAAGGGGAGATTGGAAGCACCTAAGTGGACAGGAGAGACACCATCTTTTCGCCTTGATAAAACAACACCATAAATTATTTATCTTAGATGAAGGAGAACTAGGCACCATAAAAACTGAACCAGCTCATATTCAGGTGTTAGATCCAAAACCGTGTAGAGGAGCCACATATACATATAGGTATCCGGAGAAAGCCAAGGAATTAATAGCTAAAATGTTGCGAGAAATGGAAGAGAAGGACATAATAGAACACTCCACAGCTGCGTGGTTAAGTCCTATAGTACTGGTTAACAAGCCGAATGGGGAAAAAAGGATGTGTCTGGATTATAGGAAAGTGAATCAACATTTAGCCACTGATATACACCCCCTACCCAAATTGGAAGAGTTAGTAGAGTCTGTAGCGGGCTATGAATACTATGCCACCCTAGATTATGAAAGATGCATATTATCAAATACTGTTGGATGAGAGTAGTAGAGATTTAACATTTTTTAGTGAAGGAATATCCTTATATTGGTTCAAAAGACTTCCCTTTGGATTGAATAGCAGTGCGGCAATTTTCTCTCGAAAGTTAGTCCAGGTTTTAACCCCTTTACTGAAAGAGAACTGGCTTAAAAATTATCTGGATGACATTATCCTGATGGCACCCAGTTACGAGGTCTTGTTGGAGAGGATCGATAGGTTATTTGAACATCTGACTAAATCTGGAATCAAATCAAATGTGTCCAAATGTAAAATAGGACAAAGAAAAGTTAGTTTTCTAGGACATGTAGTGGCCAAGGAAGGTTACCAGCCCAACCCAGACAACATAGAAGCCGTAGAGAAAATGAAACCCCCCACGAATATCAAGGAAACCAGAAGATTTCTGGGAATGGTAGGTTTCTATAGGAAGTACATAGAAGGATTCGCTAAAATAGCTGTGCCGATCACTAATTTGACTAAGAAAGAAAACCCATTCGAATGGTCAGAGGAAAGCCAGAAGGCATTTCAGATACTAAAAAATAAACTGACTAGTGCTCCCATCTTAACTAAGGCTAATATCAATAAACCTTTTGTGTTGGATACCGATGCTAGTCAAACCCATGTAGGAGCAGTACTAATGCAGTATAATGAACAGGGCAAAGCCCAGGTTATCTCTTACTTTTCCAAAAAATTAAAGCCAGTTGAAACGCGATACTCAGCAACAGACAGGGAAGCCCTAGGGATAGTTTTAGCCTGCAGACAGTTTCATCATTTCCTTTGGGGAACCAAAGTTATCATCAGAACAGATCACCAACCGTTAGTGTCAGTGTTTAAACAACGAACCAAGTCACCTAGGATGAACAGGTGGATCTTAGAAATGAGAGACTATAGGTATCAAATAGAATATAAAGCAGGGAGAAAGAACACTGTAGCAGACCAGCTTAGTAGATCAGTAAGAATCATTCGATGTCAAGTAGAAGAGAGATGGTTAGGAAAAACTAAAGAAGAAATCAAGGAAATGCAGCGAGAGGACCTCAGATGGAGAAAAATTATAGTGTATCTAGAAGGAGGCAGAATACCCAGCTCTTAATACCCCAGAAGTACTTTAGATCAATTTGTGATAGAAGGAGTTTTATATTTAACTAAACAGCAGTTAGATAACAGTGTACACTACTTATTGGTTTTGCCTAGTGAACTGAAGCAAGCGGCCTTGGAATTAATTCATAATAAGGAATCAGGTCATTTAGGGCAAAGGAAGTCAATAAGTAAAGCAGAAGGATACTTTTATTGGCCCAACTTAAAAACGGATGTGAGAGAATATGTGAGGTACTGTTTAACCTGTCAATAGCATAAGGGTAGTCGTGGACTCCAACAACAATGGCAAGAATTACCGTCAGTAAGTAGACCTCTAGAGAGGATAAGCATAGACATAACCGACATGGGAACGGGAGCCCACGGATACCGCTATGTATTAACTAAAATAGATTATTATAGTAGGTTTACTGTGTTTTATAAATTAAGAACTAGGATGACCGAGGAAGTATGTAAGAATTTCAGGGAATATATTAGTGTATTTGGAGCACCACATACTTTGTTGTTAGATAACGCTAGGGAATTTACTTCTCAGCAATTTAAAGAATTGTGTGATTCATGTGAAATACAGTTAGGATACACCACGCCTTATCATCCACAAGGTAATAGTATCTCTGAAAGGATGCACCGAACAATGAAAACAATTATCTCTAACCTGTGCAAGGGTTATCCCAATAGATGGCCCATTATCTCTTAGAAACCCAAAGAGTGCTGAATAGTGCAGTGCATGAGACAATGGGTACCCAACCCTTCTATGCTTTCTTTTCCCGATACGCTCCAAGGTTGATTAGTGTGAAGTTACCACAAATTGATGCAGAGGAGGAAACAGAAGTGGCACACGAAATCATCAAGAGAACAAATTTGGAAAGAGGTAGAAAATGGCGGGAGAAAGCTAATGTGAAAAGGAAAAATGAAAGGTTGGCGAAAGACGAATTGGCGTGGGTGAAAAGAGAACGCTTTGAGCCGGGCACCAACAGAAAACTCTCGGTTAAGTGGTTGGGACCGTACAAAATAGTGGAAGTATTGAGAGATGGTGGTGCATATGTGTTAGAATATATATTTGACGGTGTACGTGTACAGAGAGCGGCCGAACAAATTAAACAATATATAGGACAGGATGGCTGGCTGTTGGAGCCAGCAGAAATAGTAATAGTTGAGGAGGAACTTGAACAACCACCACCTAGAGAGAGGAGGCCAGTGAGGAGATATGTAGAGGAATGTTAATGACAGATGGTAAGAAGTCATCTCTAGTGAGAAAGAGATATTTTGATGAAAGTCCCCTAGACCAACTTGTAAGGGTTAGGAGAATGGTTACCTTAGAGCAGTGGTTCTTAACCTTTTCAGAGGCGCCAAACCCCAACGAAAACCTTTGCACACTTGCCGAACCCCTCAAATATGGGAAGAAAAAACAAGATTAATAAAAAAAAAAAGACACAAGGATCAAAATGCAATAGTGTATTTGGATAATAAGAACGAAGGAAACACTTGGAAGCAGTGGTGTCTTTGTAAAGGGGGGAGGGTCACAGAGGTGAGTTCAGGATTGTTTTAAGGGGGGCTGGGTGGAGCGAAGTGAGCCTCTACAGCTGGAGGGTCTGAAGAGGGGGTCAGAATGTTTTTGAAAATAAAGCTTTTTTAAGGGCATTGTAAGGCCTCAGAAGGGATAATTGCACTAATTTGATATTCAATGACAAAACGATTTTTGTCTCTTTGGGACAGAGGGACAAAAATCGTTTTGAGGTTGGCATGGTACTCGGTACATGGTACATGGTACTCATGGTACTCGAAATGGCACTCGGCCATGCCCCCTCCCTACCCCTATATACAGCCAGTGCTCGGAAGGGAGAGAGGCGGGCGAATACACATATACACGTACACACAAAAAGGAGACTTGATAGCAATGTATATAGCTATGTCAGGAATGGAGATAAATGACAAAGGGGAAATGTATGTATGGGACGTAGGAGCCACAAGAGGTCATACGAAGAAACTTAAGAAGACAAGGTGCTTGAAGGACATTAAGAAGACAGTTTTTTCTATCGGTGCATTGTTATGTGGAATAGCCTGGACAGTGAAATTATAGATGCAAATAATATTCATGTTTTCAAAGCCACGATTGACCCATTGAGACAAAACGGAACCCCACGAGTGTAACTCATTTCCCGTATATTACAACTAGGTAAATATTTCTAGGTAAATACATAGCTCTCCCTCCACCGCATTGCATGAATTTATGTTAATTTCGCGTATAATTTACTCTGGTGAATAATCTGGCATTACAATAATAGTAAAATTGCAATGTTTCGGAGGGCCTCCGCTGAACCCTTGAGATTGGCTCACCGAACCCCTGGGGTTCGGTCGAACCCAGGTTAAGAACCACTGCCTTAGAGGGTGTACATAGATTACACTATACACTAGACCCGCAAAGGATATCGTCAGAGCCGAGGATGTACTTGGCTCTGAACTTTGCTCGTTGGGTGATTGACGTAGGAGTGTATGCCTCAATAAGGAGGTGAGCCTTATCCCAAGTTACGGAAGGGTGTGGAGAAAATCCAGTCGTGATTTCTCCTATACGTGCCTATGCCAAGGTTTAGTGGGGTAAAGGAACAACCATTACAGACTAGAGCAGTGTTCTTCAAACTTTTTTCATCGCGACCCAGTTTGAATTTATGCATTATATTCACTACCCTATTGTGCGTATGTTGCTACTTTCTCTCTCCATTGTGATTTTTTTACCAATTACATACATACACACATGTGCATCTGAATGTGCATACATATATACATACATGCATCTATGAATTCAATATAATTGCATATGTTAGAATGTGGCAATGTAAATTTTATCGATTAAAAATATGTAAAAGTACTGTGTAAATAATTGTAACTACGTAATTACAGAAATTTTTTATTGATTTATTTGCAGATGAAGATTATGCGTATAAGTCCTGCCTTCTCCCAGCGGCATTCTCTCTCTCTCTCTCTCTCTCTCTCTCTCTCTCTCTCTCTCTCTCTCTCTCTCTCTCTCTCTCTCTCTCTCTCTCTCTCTCTCTCTCTCTCTCTCTCTCTCTCTCTCTCTCTCTCTCTCTCTCTCTCTCTCTCTCTCTCTCTCTCTCTCTCTCTCTCTCTCTCTTATTAATGCATTTCACATATTTATGTAATGATATGTTTACAACTTAGAGACCCATTGACCAACAGCTTGCGACCCAGTATTGGGTCGCGACCCGTACTTTGAAGAACCCTGGACTAGAGGGATGAGTCCAGTTGCGACTCTATATGGCTTCGGCCTAAGTAAGTAGGAGATGAAGTGAGAAGGTGGAGTAAAGTCATTACATTGATTATGTGTCCCCAAACTGGCTAAATCTGCTCTTGGTGAGGGAGGTGAAGAAATTAAGAATGCAGTACCACTTTATTATTGTTTTGTAAAGTTCATTTGAGAATTGTAATGTCCAACTTATATATATTTGTTTGGGTGGATAGAAAACCCATATGTGAATTTAAAAGGAGAGGAGTCATAATATGTCACTATTTTCTTGTTGTACTTAGCTAGATATCTGGTAGGATGTGTGATGAAGGACTGAGGAGCAAGAAAAAATTTGGGGGGGGAAGAAGCCATGTAACGCGAGAAAATGGGTTAATCCTGTGACTCACGATTGACGAAAAGTTTACACTGAGTGGGGAGAGTAAAGTAATATATATATATAGCCAGTTATTAAATAATAATAATTTTTCTTCACTCCTCAGTCCCAATTCATTTGGATATAGGTTTCCGGCCATATATTTATGCTCATGGGCGCTGGTGACGTCACGACAAGAGGCAAGGAAGGGAGAAGGTAGACATACTCTCTCTCTCTCTCTCTCGCCGAGCCTGTCAGGGACTGGTCGTGTGAAGGGAGTCGTTTCCCCTGCAACCCTCAAGAAGGTATGTTAGTGACGGTGTACTTATAAGGATATCTAGTGCATTGATTAGTTCATGACAGACATGTAACTTATTACGAGCGAGCGTGAAGCGCTCGCGAGTCCTCACTCACTCGGATTTTTCCGGGATAAGCGGCCGACCCGACCCAACCGACCGTCACGCTTTTCAGGAGCTTATATCTTTGGAATATCGCTTCCAATTGACAAGCGGTCTTCGCCATCTGATAGCCTCATTCAATCCCTATTTGTGCTTGACATGTTTTGTCTTACGTGAGGGGTCAGCATGGCGCGTGGCGCGTGCCGCGTGAGGGGTGTCAGACAACGTTATCTTGCTATAGCTGAGAAACGGCTGTACCGACTAAGTTGAAATTTGGTGTGTGGTTTGAGACCACACACCTAGCAATGTCACACAGGTCAAACTCCGGGTGACACCGCACGTGCGCACGTGCGGCGGGTTTCTACGGGCTCGCTCGTCCTTCGCCGATTAAGGCGTCTTACTGGTGATATGTTATCAGGGTCTGGTGCCTGGAACAGTGAGCTGAGCGGAGTGCTGGTTGATACCCTGAATTGACCCACGTGTGTGATGGTGGCGATACTTGTGTGTTGCTGAGCTGAGCGGAGTTGGTGACCAGCTTGGACACCAGTATATAGAGCTAAGGCCCTATTGTAGCTCCGTTATTTATTTATGTAGATAGGTATAGTACCTAATAACAGAGTATAAGAACTTCTGTGTCTGTGTTAAGACCGGATGAGAATTTAGTCGTTTCGGGTATTATCTTTTCGAGTGAGTTTTCGGTGAAACCATTGGAGCTGTGATGTGATTACTGATCGTGATGATTATAAAGCAACCCTGTTAACGAGTCGTTCATTAAGTATCAGTTATCCTCATATATTCTCTAAATCTTTAGATTAATTTTTTTCCCACTTATTGTGGGTGGTGGCAGCGTAATCGCCAAGTTTGTGGAGCCCTTCAAATTAACATCTAGCCAAAAGGGGGGGCACTACACCACTAACAAGGGACTCTGCCTAAACGGGGAAAGTGAGTACCCTAAGCGTTACCTCCATTCCACCATCAGCCCTTATGTCAGACGAGCCCTCTCTCACTGCTCCACTTGGAAAGACGCCCACCAAGAACTTGAGCGCGTTACCCAAGTCCTTATTAACAACGGCTACTCTAATTCTGATGTGGCCCTCGTCACTAAGAAACTCATAGACAAATGGTATACCAACCAAGACACCAAAAACTCCCACCATCGGCGAACCCATCAAACTTTTCTATAAATACCATATGTATGCAGATTATAAGACGGATGAGAAGACTATTAAAGACATAATACACCGCAACGTTTGTCATACTGACCCAGAAAGATCCCTCGCTCTTATCATTTACTACAACACCAGGAAAACTGTCTTCTGCTCTGTAACACCCCCAACGCGACCAACACGCCCCTTCAAGAAGACCACGTCATCTACCAACACAACTGTGACAGTGAGGAATGTGGACCTCACTCTTATATTTGAATGACGTGGACTAGAGTGACGACGCACCTTACTTGTCACCTGAACAATGGGTCTATCAAGAACCACTAAGGGCCTCATGCAAGAAATGTTCTCGACCCGTTGCATCGCGTTTCGGCAAGCAAGAATCATTTGAAAACACTCCACCCGTTGCGTTCCACTGGTTGCGTTGCTCCATCGGTTGCGTTGTCCATGCCTTGTCCTCTGTCCTTATTCAATCATATTTCTTCCCAAACCATTACAGGCGAGTTTTCAACATAACTGAGAGTGACATACATACATTGTGAATGCACACGTGTCATAATTAAGGTAAAATTAGGTGCAGGAGGCCTTATATTGTTGTGATAAGTGGTGACGAGGGAGAGCGGTGGTGGTGGAGGTTACAGCCATATTGCTTTGTGGCGACTGGCGGGACGTTCAAATGTACTCACAAGCATCACTTAGGCCCATTTTTTCTACATCAACGCCTCAGATAAGTGGCAAACACTAAGAAAACTGTTATTTTAATGGCAGAAATGACAAATTAGGCTAGTAAAAGGAATTAGATAGGTGTAAAACAGTCAAAATACTGATGCCGCCTTGAACTCGCTTGTGTTGGTACGACTGCCCAAATCTCCACTGGCCGGGCATTTCTTGACTATCCCACCGGTGGAGATACGATGGTCGGGAATCTCCACGGCCCACCTGCCGGGATTTGACGAGCATTCTTGCATTTAGCCCTTAGACACCATGCACAACTACCGCCTAACAAGAGATGACCTTAACAAAAACACCACGATACTAAGTCTTGATAAGGAAGATCCTCGGCCTTCTTTACCTAGAAACAATATATTTTACTTAAAACAGCCCACAATCAACACGCAAACAGATGATTTCCAGGTGTTACCAACATCTAAACGACACGTCTCACTCAATAGAGGTACAGCCAATGGGCTACCGGCTTACCCGTATAGCTCTGCCCACTCCTCTACCCTTGATCCTCCTGATCTTTATATAGTCTGCCTCTCCAGCTTTCACACTTCAGATCAAGCCTGAAGATGGAACAAGTTAGTTCCCAACCGTCGCAATCCATAGGACAGCTTCTGAATAACATATCAGAAGAACACATGAAAATTGTACGGCAAATAGAAACCGTGCATAAAAAGCTTAATAAAGTAGAATGTTCGAATGCTTTCAACCTCGTTTGCCTGAGAGAATATATATATATATATATATATATATATATATATATATATATATATATATTATATATATATATATATATATATATATATATATATATTAGTGCTGGATCGAATAACCACAACCGCAACCGCATTTAAAGAAGTCTTCACAACCGCAACCGCCGTTCCATAAATGTGGTTGCGGCTGTGAAAGCTTAGTATAGACAAGTGCTTGTGGGCCCTTCGGACCCATGTATTGCTGTTTGTAGTAGTATACGTATATTAGACAACATGTGATTGCAAACTCCAATCGTGTTGTTGCTGTCGTTGGTCACTGGTCAAAGTGCCTCGGGGTAGACCACGTTCCGTGTGATTCCAACCCTATGTGTTCCGTGTGATTCCAACACACACACACACACACACTCACACACGCAGTCACGCACACAAACGTAAGTCCACGAGTCTACTGAGTTTGTGGAATACGGCAAAATGTTACCGCAGAGTTGTTCTTGTAATCTAATACGCCTAAAGTGTTTTTAGCCCAAAACCCCCCTTCAAAATGATTCAATCGAAATGGGACCAAGCCGCTTACCACTTACGATTTATTTGCGATTGTTTGAGCCTACTCTCATCAAAATTGAATTTACAGTTTCGGCTACCCAAAGCAGACACACACACACACACACACACACACACACACACACACACACACACAGACACACGGCTACTTCTATAGTATATTATATATATATATATATATATATATATATATATATATATATATATATATATATATATATATATATATACAGTCGTGGGCAGGTGCGCCGCAAATTGCGCCGCTGCGCCGCTGCGCCGGCGGCGCACCTTAAAAACCGGCGGCGCAGCGGCGCTGGCGCGATTCTCAAAAAACCGGCGCAACGGCGCGCGGCGCAAGTAAAAAATCCGCGCCGCTGTCCGCGCCGCTGCCCAGCTTTACCCACTACACCCCTGCCATCCTGAGGAAAGTGGCTCCTGACAACGTTCCGGCCGTCAAGACTAGGATCGTCAGGGAGCTCAAAAGACTCATAAAGACAGAGGTGGGCAGTTTATTTGATATTGAAAGTAGTAACTTGGTGTAGGACAATTTAAATAAAATTCGAGTTTAATTTAGTAAATTTAATATGTAGTATTTCTTTATTTTCTACTCAAGTGGCAGAGGAAGAGGCTGGCCCCTCACAGCCCAGACGCCAGGACATTGTCGACCTCCTCATGGACGATGAGGACGCTCCTGAGGAGAGGAAGCAGGACCTGGATGAGGTCCTTAACAACGCCGTGCGGTCCTGGAAGCGGGCCCACAGTGAGGACCCCCTCACCATCAAGATGTTCCCCATGGAGCACAGGGAGGCCTGGATTGACATGTTCATTAAGCTACGGTCACACTTGCCATTTTTACCCGTGGACTGGGCGGTTTTGCGTGGGCTGGGAGCAGAGCTACTTCTGGGCGCCCAGAGCAAGTGGTCACACTACTGTCCGGCCGCGGCGCCTCCCAGCCCAGTGCTAGGCAGATCTCAAATCAAAACAAACGCGACAACGGCGTCTCTTAATACCAAATTATACCGTAATACACCGAAATACATGACAATACACTAAAATAAGGTATCAAGAGACGTAATACATACATTTTTTAAACGTGTTTAGGGTGTATTTCGGTATATTTCGGTGTATTTTGGTATATTTGGGTGTATTATCGGTATAGTTTTTTGTATTTCGGTATATTTCGGAATATTTAGGTGTATTATCGGTATTTTTCAGTGTATTTTGGTATATTTTGGTATGTGTTTAGGTGTATTTCGGTATATTTGGGTATTAAGAGATATCCACGCGACAACTCACGGCACACCTGAGTGTGCCGTGAGTAAACACCGCCGGGTTTATGGAACTGTCGCCGATGGGAATTATCGCCGAAACACCAATCTAGAACTCTCGCCGACGTGGAAATGTTAACCTGACCTGGGCATTGGCACCTAACTTAACCTAACTGATCAAGCTAGCGCTAGTATTTCATCCCTGAATGCAGAAACACGGGTAAAACTTGATTAAATGATATTGGGTCCTGTAATATCAAGAATTGGAACACTTGACGACGGCGGCGAGAATTACTATCACCGGTGGGTACCTGGAACTGTCGCCGATCGGAACTCCTTCCAATTCTTGATATTACAGGACCCAATTTACACATTTAATCAGGCTTTGGTAATAATGGACGAGGACTTCGCGGTCATTTTCAGAGACACTGACAAATTTTTCCTGCCCCAAAATAGTGCTTTTTCTAATGGAGATAATTTTATTTTCCGGAAAGCAATAGTTTTCATACAATAAAAAAAATTCTTCACCGAATTTTATGGTCGCCGTTTCCATTAAAAACACTGAATTTCTATAAAAAAAACACTAAAACTTTACCAAGAAAAATTTGTCAGGGTCTCAGATAACCGGGAAGTGATTGAATAGAACATACCAAACCTGACCTTAGCCTAACCTTATAGGTTTTAATGAAACTTAGCCTAACCTTAACCACTAAGTATACCTAACCTAACCTTAGGTTAAGGTTAGGTTAGGTTAGGTTTTATTAAAACCTATAAGGTTAGGTAAGGTATACTTTGTGGTTAAGGTTAGGTTAGGTTTTATTAAAACCTATAAGGTTAGGTTAGGTATACTTTGTGGTTAAGGTTAGGTTAGGTATACTTTGTGGTTAAGGTTAGGTTAGGTTTCGTTAAAACCTATAAGGTTAGGTTAGGTATACTTTGTGGTTAAGGTTAGGTTAGGTTTCATTAAAACCTATAAGGTTAGGTTAAGGTTAGGTCTGGTATGTTCTATTCAATCACTTCCCTGTTATCTGAGATCCTGACACATTTTTCCCGGTCAAGTTTTAGTGCTTTTTCTGATGGAGATTCAGTGTTATTAATGGAAACGGCGACCATAAAATTCGGTGATTATTTTTTTTTTGTATGAAAACTATTGGTTTCCGGAAAATAAAACTATCTCCATTCGAAAAAGCACCTATTTTGGGGCAGGAAAAATTTGTTACTGAAAATGACCGCGCAGTCCTCGTCCATTATTACCTAGGTTTTACCTGTATTTCTGCATTCAGGGATGAAATGCCAGCAAAAGCTTGCTCATTTAGGTTAAGTAAGATGCCAATGTCCTGGTTAGGTTAAAATTTCCACGTCGGCGAGAATTCTCGGTTGGTTTTTCGGCAAAAACTCCCATCGATGAGTTTCATAAACCTCACCGCCTACGTCTGTCCCCTACCCCTCACTACTGCTGGTGCCACGCCTGTGATAGCATCATAGGACATCACCAGGGGTCATAGAGTTCCTCAGGGAATCATCGCAATCCTTAATAACACAAAGACGGGTTTTATTCATACGGCATTACGGCTTTGTTTATACTTGAAGCTCCAAGGTCAAGCGAGTGTGTAGCTTTGATTTAGTGATCATTGTATAGTCCCTCATCGTTGATCATCTCAGAAAAATGTAATTATCTAGGATTACTACGATGTATTATCCTTATTCTTGAATAAAGATATATAATTTTCTTCAATTAGCTTGCTTAAATACTATAGACTCTCAATCCTCTCTGCTGCCCAGACATAGTGAGGCTGGGTCGCCCACGAATAAACGATTCGCTCCGTCCACCGCTGGGCGTCGATGCTGGGCAGTTTTTCAGCCACTGGACGGCCATTGGACGCCCAGTCCACGCTAAACCGCCCAGTCCACGGGTAAAAATGGCTAGTGTGACCGCCCCTTTAAGTACAACCAAAGACTACTCTATACTGGACTTGCTACTCATTTTGGGCTATTTCCAGTGGAGGCCAGTTTTGCGATTCCTGCCATTTTCGAACATCACTCCCTTTTCCCTTCCTATGGTTTATCAGTATATATGATTATATGATATACCGTTATCTTCGTAAATGTTTGTTCTATAATATTATCAAATAAAAAACAGTAAAATGCAATAAAGAAATGCCATTATGAGATAGTTAAGAAATATGCATGAACTTAATATTCATATTGAACTTATACTCATACTCATACTTAATATTCACTTGAACTCATCGCCATTTAATATTTTGCGAGAAAACATTTTAGATGTTAGCAATAGAAAGAAGCGGATTTTCATTAGCTTTCCATTGCTATATTTCGTTTTCTGATCAATGAATCATAACCATGCATAAATTAGCGTTAACTAAAAAAATAACATCATCTATCGGGATAATTACCCGATGGATGATGTTATTTATTTAGTTAACGCTAATTTATGCATGGTTCTAATTCATTTATCAGAAAATGAAATATAGCAATGGAAAGCTAATTAAATTCTGCTTCTATTGATATGTTGCATGTAAAACGTCTTCACGCAAAATATCAAATTGCGATGAGTTTAAATGAATATAAGTTCATGCATATTTCTTCAGAGTCTCATAATGGAATTTCTTTAGTGTATTTTACAGTTTTTTATTTGATAATATTATAGAACAAACATTCACGAAGATAACAGTGTATCATTTATACTGATATGCCATAGTCTACTGTATTCATGGAACACTTTTTTACTTGCCGATACGATGGATGATGTTATTTTTTTAGTTAACGCTAATTTAGGCATGGTGGTAATTCACTTATCAGAAAACGAAATATATCAATGGAAAGCTAATGAAAATCCGCTTCTTTCTATCGCTAGCATCTAAAATGTTTTCTCGCAAAATATTAAATGGCGAAGAGTTTAAGTATATATTGAGGTCATGCATATTTCTTCACTCTCTCATAATGGCATTTCTTTAGTGTATTTAACTGTTTTTTATTTGATAATATTATAGAACAAACAGTTACGAAGATAACGGTATATCATATATACTGATAAACCTTAGGAAGGGAAATAGGGGGGATGTTAAAAAATGGCAGGAATCGCAAAACTGGCCTCCACTGGTCATGGGCGGGTTGGCGCGGGG
>JACEEZ010011429.1:157500-214818 GCA_016584305.1 Chionoecetes opilio
GTGTGTGTGTGTGTGTGTGTGTGTGTGTGTGTGTATCACCACGGTCTTGTCCATGCGAGCTGGACTCGCGATCGCTAGTTTTACCCTCCCGGAGAGAGCTTGGAACCAATATGACCGATCTATGGGTAATGCTGGAACCTCACACACCGCACATCCCCATCCCCTTGCTCCGACATTGCTCAGACAGAAACCGCCCGAATTTCTCAGTGAAAATTCCTCGGGAACGATCGGCGCAGAGGATCGAATGCCCGACCACAGAATTGCGCGTGACGCTCTAAACCACCAAGCCACTCAGGTGGCATCCAGCGATATCACAGGTGCGTGTATTTATCTACCGTAGATAACACTTAAGTCGCCACCGGCACTAATGTCGCCAGGCGCCATATATTACAATTTATAGCATCACTATTGATTTGTATGTGCCACTGAAGATGATACACAGTAGTTTACATCATGACTGTATAATCTTCCCTGTTTCAGCGTTATCTTGTGCTTTGTATCTGCAAGTATATACGGTTTCAAATTTCGTTACTCGTTTTTTTTCGGGCGAAGACGACGGCGGGAGGACACTCAGAACATAAACACTAGCTGGCGATCTTAGTGTAGGTCGCCACTCGGTTGATATTTTTGTAATTTGTTAATTTATAGCCATAATATGACACAGATGAAGACACAAAATGACTCAGACTCTCCAGATAGCCCTTTCTAACTTTCCTGAAATCATGGAAGTAGAAATGTAAGTATCAACGCCACCCAACGTCTGTAAATCGAAAAAAAACGTTGTCCTGGTGATTTTAGTGTTATCTACGGTAGATGTGTTTATCTATCTATCTATTTTACAGGGCCTGAGCTACACACTTATGGCCCCGTCTACATATCTATATTTTCTTTTTGCTTCCTTTGTGCTTACTCTTAGTGTTGGCCGAGACCACAACCCCAGGAGGCGGGACACAACCCCCGACAAACACTCGGTAACCATTCACTGCTGGGTGGACAGGGCATCGGGTTTTAGGGAGACCGCCCATCTTTCTCCGCTCCGCCAGGAAATCGAACCCGGGACTTCTCGGTTGTGAATTGAGCGTGCTAGCCACTACACTACGGAACATTCATAGATGTGTGTGTGTGTGTGTGTGTTCACCCATGGTCTTGTCCACGCGAGCTGGCTCGCAATCGCCAGTTTCACCCTCTCAGTGCGAGCTTGGAGCTCATTATTACCGATCTTTGGGCAATGCTGGGACCTCACACAACACACACCCCCATCCCCTTGCTCAAGGGGGACAGTACCGCCCGAATTTCACAGTGGAAAAATCCCCGGGAATGAGCGGGTTCGGGGATCGAACGCCGGACCACAGAATGATACCGGACGCCCTAACCAAATGAGCCACACGGACGGTGTATTCATCTAGTTGTATTCATCTAGTTATATTTTACAGGGCCAGAGCGACGCTCGTATGGCCCCGTCTCCATATCAACATTTTTATCATTCATCCTTAGTTCTTAGTGTTGGCCGAAGCCACCACCCGGGAGGCGGGTCACAAACCCCCGGCTAACACCCGGTACCCATTCACTGCTGGGTGGACAGGGGCTCGGGTTTTAAGAAGACCGCCCGTCTGTCTTCGCTCCGCCCAGGGATCGAACCCGGGACTTCTCGGTTGTGAGCCAAGCGTGCTATCCCTTACACTACGGAGTTACCTATGGTGTGTGTGTGCTATGGTGTGTGTGTGTGTGTGTGTGTGTGTGTGTGTGTGTGTGTGTGTGTGTGTGTGTGTGTGTGTGTGTGTGTGTGGGTGTGGGTGTGACAGAGGTACTGTACTGTACCTATAATTCACACTTTAGACCTCACCCCTACCTCAAGCAGTCAGCTGGCCAGCTTCCTCAAATGACCTCTTCACATAATTATGCCCCATCATACACCACTATATCTCTGGACTGTTCACGCGACAATGTTTTGAAATTGCCAGGCTGCATAGCGGCCTGCGGCCCGCCCGACAAAGAGATATAGTGGTCTATGGACTATCATATAGACTGGTTTATCAGTATATATGATATACTGTAATCTTCGTAAATGTTTGTTCTATAATATTATCAAATAAAAAACAGTAAAACACGCTATAGAAATGCCATTACGAGACTCTGATTCACTTCAACTCTTCGCCACTTAAAACTTTGCAAGTCAACTTTTGTCATGAAGGGTATCAATAGAAGCGCAATTTTATTAGCTTTCCATTGATGTGTTTCGTTTTCTGATAAATGAATTAAAACCATGCATAAATTAGCATTAAATAAATAAATAAAATCATCAATCGGGTAATTTTCCCGACTGAAGAGATTATTTATTTAGTTAACGCTAATTTATACATGGTGCTAATTCATTTATCAGAAAAAGAAATATATAAGTAAATAAATAACATTATCAATCGGGAAAATTACCCTATTGATGATTTTATTTATTTATTTAACGCTAATCTATGCATGGTTCTAATTAATTTATCAGAAAACGAAATATATCAATGGAAAGCTAATAAAATTGCGCTTCTATTGATACCCTTCATGATAAAAGTTGACTCGCAAAGTTGTAAGTGGCGAAGAGTTGAAGTTCATGCATATTTCTTCAGTCTCGTAATGGCATTTCTTTAGCGTGTTTTACTGTTTTTTATTTGATAATATTATAGAACAAACATTTACGAAGACTACAGTATATCATATATATTGATAAACCAGTCTATATGATCCGTATATATATATATATATATATATGAATCCGAGCGGCTCTCAGACTTCAGGCCCTTGTGCGACAGGCCGATATTCCGTGCGCAGTCCAGGTTTACAGTGGTCTATGGCCCCATCCATTAACACCTAAACCTCACTTCCTATAATCCCCTTTACCCTTTTTTCTCTAAAATTACCTTTCCAACACACCTGTCCTTACTTCAATTATCTTAACGCAACCGACAACGACTAATCTAATAGAGGAGGCATTCACCCATGGACTTGTCCACGCGAGTCGGACTCGCGATCGCTAGTTTCACCCTCCCGGAGCGATCTTGAAGCTCATTATGACGATATTAGGGCAATGCTGGGACCTCACCACCACACACCCCCATCCCCTTGCTCAAGGGGGACATCAATAGCCCAAATTTGTCAGAGAAAAATCCCCGAAAACGAGCAATAGCCAGGGATTGACCGCCGGACCACAGAATGGTGCACGGCGCTCTAAAACACCAACCCACTCAGTCTGTGTGTGTGTGTGTGTGTGTGTGTGTGTGTGTGTGTGTGTGTGTGTGTGTGTGTGTGTGTGTGTGTGTGTGTGTGTCACCCTGTGTGTGTGTGTGTGTGTGTGTGTGTGTGTGTGTGTGTGTGTGTGTGTGTGTGTGTGTGTGTGTGTGTTCACTGCTCATCTAGTTGTATTCATTTAGTTGTATTTTACAGGGCCCATGGGCTCGTTTGAGTGGGGGACAGGGGTACAGTACATGTCCCCCCCCATATTTTGGAGTGGTGAGGACAAGGTATCATTTGTCCTCCCCACTTTTATCGGTTAAACTTTGCATCATTATGACTTTCTCTTAAACCAGAGAGGTTTGATCCTTAAGATGGGGGAAGTACTTGAGAGTTGATGCTTAGAGAAGCAGAAGAGCAAGAAACTGCTGGTGTTGTTCCCCGCCCTTTCCAGTGCCGCCGTGGTAGATATGTTTATTAAATACAACCAGAGCTGGGCACTAAATACATTGAATGTATTTAAATACTAAATACTAATACATGGGAGAAATGTATTTAAATACTAAATACTAAATACATTTTGCGAATGTATTTAAATACTAAATACTAAATACATAAGTTGTATTTAAGTACATTTGTAAATACATTTTAAATACACACGCATTTTAACATGTCCGAAAAAAAAATATTTTCTTAGGATTTCCTTAGATTTTGAGTTTCCTTAGAAATTTCCTTCTCAGGCCTAAATTTCCTTGAAATCAGGACATTTCCTTGCAAGTGGAAGCACTTGTTCACTGTAACATCAGGATTGCCAGCTAGTTGAGCGGGTTTAAGGCCAAATTAACTGATAAAAAAGTACTTAAATTTTTATATTAAATGTATTTAAATACAATGTAGTATTTAAATACATGACAACCAATGTGTGTATAAATACATTTCTAAATACATAAATGTATTTAAATACGTATTTAAATACAATGTATTTAAATACTGCCCAGCTCTGAATACAACACGGCCATACCCAGCTCTGTAGCTGTGGAAAGAATGTTCAACCTCTTCATGAAGGGATCATAGACCTGCTCAAGATGGAGTTCTCACCAGATGAGTATGAGGACTGCGAGTCTGATTTAATGACAATGAAGTGTGTTTTGGAGTGTAGTGTACTAATCAATACCACTTAGTTTGCACTTAATTATTTGATCTATTAAGTGAGGAGTCATAGTGAGGATAGACATGAAATGTGAGCAATAACATGCGTAGGGCACAGAGGGGCAAGTATGTAGAAATACTAATAAATACGTATGTTTACTTTCATTAGTGATTTGCTAAATACTAAATCACATTATTACATTACAAAGTGCTTTATCTTCATTCTTGCACTTTTTTCATTGAAAATATCACGCAATTGGTTTGCAGTTGCGGATTTGCGGTTGCGGAAACTCAAATTTCAAGAAATTTGAAAATTTAAATTTATATATTATTATTTGCGGTTGTGGAAAGTATGGGTAAGGATATGCGGCAAGGCGTTTGCGGGAGTGAATTTTCGTTTGTGATGGCCACCTATGATACACACACACAATGAACAGAGAGAGAGAAGAGAAGAGGAAGAGAGAGAGAGAGGAGAGAGAGAGGAGAGAGAGAGAGAGAGAGAGAGTAGAGAGAGAGAGAGAGAGAGAGAGAGAGAGAGAGAGAGAGAGAGAGAGAGAGAGAGAGAGAGAGAGAGAGAGAGAGAGAGAGAGAGAGAGAGAGGAGAGAGGAGAGAGAGAGAGAGAGAGAGAGAGAGAGGAGAGAGAGAGGAGAGAGACTGAGGAGAGAAGGAGAGAGAGAGAGAAGAGAGAGAGAGAAGAGAAGAGTGAGAAGAGAAAGAGAAAGAGAGAAGAGAAGAGAAGAGAGAAGAGAGAGAGAGAGAGAGATGAGAGAGAGAGAGAGAGAGAGAGGAGAGAGAGAGAGAGAGAGAGAGAGAGGAAGTGGGGGGTGGGGGGGGGCGTTCTTATATGCAGGAAGTAGAGAATTATGACAAGAGTTTATAATCTTAGCCAGCGACATAAAACTTCAGCTCCTGATAGTCTCGCAACAATTTGTTACCATAAGCAAAATAGACTACTGTCATCTTGCACACTGAAGAAACGGCGAGCCTGAAATACTTCAGAAGTTGTTTGAGTTATTTTTATGAAAATATTTCCTGCTCATATAGTTATGCGTCTTTCCCTTCACCTACAGAGTCACAGACTGAGTTCTGTCTCATCATGAGTTAGCAAGAAAATACGAGAGGCTTCTCTGAGCCAACATTCTCTCCTCCCACGGTCCTGCCGTCGTGGACAAGGTGCCGCAGTCGTGTGGGCAAGTGTCTGTTTGTGAGGTAGAGTCTGTTTACTAACAAAGGCAAAGAAAACGGGCGTTGAGGGGAATACTTACTAATATTGGCTTGATCAACAAAGGCATGTCCATGCGTCCTACGACAACAAACCCGTCTTTATTTATCATTAAAGGGTGAGGAGGGGGCACGAAGTGGAACACTCGCTGACGTCGGCGAGAATTCCTATCGGCGACAGTTATAGGTATGGTTTTGAGCATATATGATTATGAGGCATTCAATTTCGTACAGAAATGTCCTCTGAGCAGGAGATGGGGCTATATACGGGTGGTTAAGTCATTTCTGTACGAAATTGAATGCCTCATATATCATATATGCTCAAAACCATACCTATAACTGTCGCCGATAGGAATTCTCGCCGATGTCGGCGAGTGTTCCACTTCGTGCCCCCTCCCCTCCCCCTTTAATGATAAATAAAGACGGGTTTGTTGTCGTAGGACGCCTGGACATGCCTTAGTTGATCAAGTCAATATTAGTAAGTATTCCCCTCAACACCCGTTTTCTTTGCCTTTGTTAGTAAACAGACTCCACCTCACAAACAGACACTTGCCCACAGGACAGCTTGTTGCCTCGCCACCATATCGGCCTCTTCTATACCCAGTGGCGGTCCTGGCTTGTGTGGCGCCCTGGGCGAACCCTAACATCGGCGCCCCCCCCCCCCCCTTATGTTATTACACACAAAAAATTCAAAATTCAACAATAAATATTTCTTTATCAAGATACTAGAAACCAAAAAATTGAATCCGTAGCATTTCAAATAATGCAACAATTATAAATAATATATATATAGATCCATATAGTATGCAGGGTGTAACACGAGTTTCTGCAAATATTGATACAGGTGAAAGAACATGTAATTCTAAGCACAAAATATTCTATAACCATATGCTTTTTGAAGCTTCCTTTAGACGTGAGATGAAGTTAGAAAAATTAGCGCGGCCAGTATTTCACCTTTGCAGGCTTTTGCCACTCGGTGACATTTTGAATGATTTAATCATAATTTTTTACTAGAAAGGGAAAACATTACGTTATCTTATAAAAACACAATTGGTATTAATGGACATGTTTTTACTAAATAAGCAGTACATGAGAACAGCAGGGCTGTAATAAACAATACTGTAAAAGGCTACATGGCATCGTGTCAGGGAGGGGTAGAGTGGAACCACTGAGCTCTATAATAACACTGGGGAACAAATTTTTGTTGAGTTAGGTCTGACACTTGTTATTAAGTAATTTTTGGGTGCTGAATCCAAAACTGATCTCAGTTTTTCTCTATCACGTCAAGTTTTTGAACTGTAGGATTTTCGTTTTTTTAAAAATATGAAAAATACTGTACATAACAGTAACAGTGCTTATTTTATAAAAGTTGCAATGTTAACATACAATGAAAAATGAAAGAAATAGGCATGAATAGAATGTCTATTTAACTTTATCATGTTTTTAGAAAGGATAAGGCTATAATGTGTGCAGGTTAAGGTAAAAATTAACGTTTGTGCTTTGTCTGGAGTGTTCAATTTGAGGACTATCGCGTTTGATGCCCCAAAACAATAGTCAGCCATCGCACATCCCATCTACCCTGGAACGTTCTTCCATAACCTTAAAATCTTGGTAAAATCGTTCACCTTGCTCGTCGCTAGCAGCACCAAGATTTTCCGGAAAGTTGGCAAGATGGCTATGCAAAATGTACTTTAATACTCATGTTGCAACCAAGCGCTTTGTAGCTCTCCAATAGTTTCTAAACAATTTCTGTGTAATTACTTGCACGTGTATTCCAAGAAAGTTCTTGGACGACGTCTTTGAATGATAGCCAAGCTTTCTTTTCAAGGTCTGACATAGTACCGTTGAAATGTTCATCTTGATGAGCTGTCGAATTTGGGACCATCAAAAACACCGGCCTTGATTTTTTCAATTGACAGTCCAGGAAATGCCAAGATGATGTACTTCAAACAGTCGCCATCAGTTGACAATGCTTTTACAAATGTTTCATGAGACCTAGTTTTATGTGCAGAGGTGGGAATATTATTTTCTTCCTGTCAACAAGTGGCTCATGTACAATGTTAGGAGTCTCCAGGTTTAAGATGAGATCTCGGGGGCCCAAATTTCGTCTGAACCCAATGCTTCTCTCGAGCCTGCTATCCACAACAGAGAAAGCAGGGATACTTTGTGTATCCACGTTGTTAAACCAAGAAGGAAGGACACCATTTTAGGTCAACACAGATGATCCCAAATTTAGTTTGTCATATTGCAAAAACTCATGACTCTCTTACATCTCCATATTCTTCACGAAGACAGACCGAATGCCCAATAGGGACTGCGCCAAAAAAAATTGCCATTGTGTAGAAGGACACACTTCAAGCTCCCCTTTGAGCTATCAATAAACAATCGCCATTCATTTGGATTGTAGATTTTAAAGCCTAATTCCTTCATAAACCAGGAATGTTATGGCAAAACACAAAAAACCCCTGGCACTTCGAAAGTACTGCAGAAATGTACTTTTTCTGGTTCGAAAATATGAACCTTCACTCCTTGTTCAAGTATGTTTTTTCTCGTTCAGTCTTGATGCTAGTATTTCTGAAGCTTTTTTGGATAGGCCCAAATCACGTGCTAAATCATTCAACTCGTGCTGATCAAAACCCCTACGAAAATGAATCCTCGTGAAAGTCAAAATCTGCATCATTGCTGTCACTGCGTTCTCAACATCACTCAGATCTTCTAGAGGAGGGTTGTTGTTCGAAAACTGGGACTGGAATTTCAGCTGAATGAGGCATTGGTCTTATACTGACGGTAGATTAGGATATTCTATTTTACTTTTATTTTTCTTGTTAAATCCTGATGTTTTCACTAAAAAAAAGTAACAGTCTGTGGAATGATCTTTTTGCTCTCGCCAACCATGTGGATACCAAAAGCCAACTTTTCACGTGTTTCCTTTTGGTCCACATCCGTAATCTCCGACACACTGCTTGCACACTTTGTGAGGGGGCCCCCAGCTTGTCTTGATCACCGAGTTTCACTTTAAAATATGCGAAATATGCTTGTTTGACAAATACGCTGATGCTTGCCCTCTGACTTGGAATGGTGAAACTACCACATATATAGCAGAAGGAGTCAGGGTTGTTTAAGCATTTACGACGAGACGTAGCAGGAGCAGACATGATCTGAAACAAAAGAAATAAAATACCTATGTAAATAAAAAACTAAGCTGGAATAGTTACAAGCTTTGAAAACAAAAAAAACAGCATAAAAAAGAAATAGAAATTACAATGGTATGTTGTTACAAGGTTAAAAGAAAAGCCCATAACAAATCCTCCTAATTCCTACTATCCTAGCTTTCTGTCTGCAGATATTGATAGTACTGACCTATTGGGAGCTGACACACCTCCCCACCGCACTGTCTCAATTGTAACTGCACAAACAAGTTTTCCACATAGCTCTCGGTGAGTCAAATCGTAATCAGCTGGCAAGTTTTACTACAGCTCACAAATGGAATTTGCTTATTTTGGAGGGTAAGCTGTGGAGAAAAAACTTGACGTGCTAGAAAAAAACTGACTATAGATTTGGAATCAGCATGCCAATTTTAGTCTAAATAAGCTCAAAAATCTAACTCAACAATTTTTTTTTTCCAAATTGTTCTCCAGTGATAATAGCGCGTTTTCGCGGCCGCTCTGGCCCAGTCTGGACTGGGCTAGTCCCGGGCGGCCACTGTTTTCGCGAGGCGTTCTGCACCGTTCCAGTCCGGTCTACTCTAGTCCAACCCAGCGAGCAGGACCACCTTTTTTTTTTTTTTTTTTTTACATTTGTGCCTATAGCGCCTGTAGGCAGTGGTGACCCAGGGCTCGGATGGTAGGCTCTGGAGGTTCACTTGAGGGTTCTGATGGTTGGTCCTCGCCCGTTGGTGGCGCAGGCAGGTTTCTTATAGTGACGCCTGTGAGGCTCATGCCGCCCCCCTGTGTCCTCCGATGCACTCGCAGTCGAAGGTAGAGTTGATAGGCAGGGCATGTGGGTGTTCTTAGGCCACTCGACGGTGCAGAAAGGTTTTGGGTTTCTTCGGGGATCGAACTCGGGTCACCGAGAACGCCAGTCGGAGACTCTAACCGCTCCGCTACCGCCTCCCCTTGGACCAGTGTGGGGAGAACTGGCGCATGCGCACTACAGTCAGCGGGGAAGACGACCAGGAGCTTCTCATGCTGCTGATAAGACATGAAACACCATGATGGCCGACCTTAAGACTAAAGTAATTTCAAGAAAAATTACAATATTCGCAATTTGCTGAAACAACATCTTGGGAAATTAATGTAACGTCAACAACACTATAGTCGCCACTGCACTAATGTCACCAGGCGCTATATATTACGAATTTTAGCATCACTACAAACTTGTATGTGTCACTGAAGACATGTACCGTACCTATCCAGCTAACCATCACCGGCGGGCCGACGTAGGCCGTAGAGCGGCGAACGGCGGCCGCCGGCGGCAAATTTACCTCCGTCAGCCCTCCGGATGCCCGCTGGTGTATTTTCAGACGGGATAATTTACTATGTTGAAAATTAATGTACATAATTTCATGAATTGAATATTTTTATGTGTAAACATTTTGAAACAACAGTTATATGATTATCTTGATGTAGTATTACATCAGTAGTGACAAGCAGCGGCAACTTGACGTCAATCCTCCGGAGGCCAGCTAGTAGGTATTTGTAAGTGGGAAATATTCATTTCATATTATATATATTAACACAGTAATATACATAGTATCTCAATATCGGTACTATCACTATTATTAGGCCTGTTCAAGCTATTAAAAATTGTTATAAAAGTTTTTATAATAATTTATAGAAATTATCATATATCAGTTTATTTCAAATATTTCCAGCTTTATCAGGAACACCCAGAGATACATAGAAATAAAGATGAGATACGTACATAGGAAGGAGTTTACATGAAAAAAGGTTATCAGTTAGTCTGTGTGTGTAGCTAGTATCATATAAAAGTAACACTTGATTAACCGCGGCGAAGATTATTACGGAATAACACAAGGTCATATTTTCCCTTATTTCAATAACTTCCGACATATTATCAACACATATCAATACTCAACGGTACACCTATTAAGGAATATGTAGATGATGGAGTTAACATACGAATAATATCATGATTTAGAATAGAATATTATTTGAAATCTTTTCCCAGCTATCAATGTACTAAACTGCCAGACAGCCATTACAAAGGGTTAAAAACCCACAAAAGGCCTAAATTGTCACCCTTAACCACCCGATAACATAATGAGAACTTAGTTATAACATGTTTTCGCTCCTTCATTATATCGAAATAGACTGAATAATATAAATAATTGCAGTACGACACGTTTTTTTAGGAATTCCTTGACGGCGCCTGGCGCTGTGTTTGAGTGAAAATAATCAGTTACTTGGAAAACGCACGAGTGGGTGGATGTTGTTATGTTGTTCGCCGCAACCTATATCCTTCTACATGGCTGTTCACGCCGTTCAGTGTGCCACGTACACCAGCATGTAAACTCAATAACGAAAATGTTTTTGTACTTATGAAATAAACAATGTCCGTAGCAATTATGATCCTAGCAATCTCCTTTTCATCGTATTACTGGATAACGACACAGGAATATTTCTGGTTAAATTTTCTAAGCATATTGCATTATATAGTAATGTTTATATAAGTGTTGAACAGCCCATTAGTCTATTAATCGGCTAATGGGTTGTGCAACACCACTTAAAACATTACTATATCTGCAATATACTTAGAAAGTATAACCATAAATATTCCTCAATCAGTTAATATAACAGCGGCAAATGGTCATATGCCCTACGGCGGGCCGCTGGGAGCGGCCCGCCGGTGAGCCTCTGAGCAAATTCCCAGCGGCCCTACGTCGTACACTTCCGTCGGGCCGCCGATAAGACATACGGAGGGCCTCCGGAGGCCCTCCGTCTTTGTGTTTGCTGGGTATAGCGTTATGTAGATAATGTAAACTACGTACTGTGCACGTGATGTGATCTGTAGTGATGCTAAAACTCGTAATTTATGCCCCCCTGCGACATTAGTGCAGTGGCGACTGCACTAACGGCGACTAGATAGTGTTATTAACGGTAAATGAAATGAAATTTCTTCATTCATTTTTTCTATCATCCCTGCAACTTGAGTTTTTGTAATAGGAGTTTTTAGTCAATAGGGAGATTTTAGTCAATAGGGAGATTTTAGTCAATAGGGAGTTTTTAGTCAATAGGGAGTTTTTAGTCAGTGGGAGTTTTTAATAGAGAGTTTAGTTAATAGGGAGTTTTTAGTCAATAGGGAATTTTTAGGCAATAGGGAGATTTTAGTTAATAGGGAGATTTTATTCAATAAGGATTCTTTGTCGAGTTTTTAGTCAATAGAGAGTTTTAAAGTCAATAGGGAGTTTTAAATAGTCAATAGGGAGTTTTAATAGGAGGCTAAACAATTTCATGGATGGAGATGAAAGGTGGATGTAGGTAGTGTTTAGTAACAGGAACTACCACGTAGGTCTCCTGGCCTCTTGTAGCTTTCTTATGTTCTTATGTTTTTTATAATGTCCAAATTATCGTTAAAAAAAAGAAGAGATAAAATACTGGTATAAATAACCGCAGTACAATAGTGTATGTGACCTAGGTCCTAAGTCTCTAGGAAAATATTGAGATGAATTCTTGTACTTATTAACTTGTACTTGTTCGTAATTTTTATTCATAATGTACACTGCGGCTCCATCAGCACAGCTTTTCTGCCAAGTTTGAAGAAACTGGCTCTTCTCAAATTCTGGGTTGGAGACCTCTGCTTTAGACTAATAGTGAGGAGCAGCAATACAACACTTGAGTTACGTAGTTCAAGATCTATATAAAATTAGTCTTTAGTTTATTATGTTGCTAGCGGCCGTCACTGCACTTAACCTTTTCACGCCCTGATCTTTCCTTTGCTATAAAAAATTGTATGTTGTTAGCCATATAATTACGAAAAGTAACTGAATTTACCAAATTAGTTAGTCGACAAGGATACTAAACAGGTCATATCTATAAATTATTGCTTATATTAACTCAAAATCGTTTAATTGTAGCCAAATTACAATGGAAATTACGTTCTGGGTCTCAAGGGGTTAAGGTGATCGATGTCAGCGGGATAAAAACTGCCCACTAAAGGCTCGAGTAGGTATCAAACCCCGCAAAAATCACTTATTGTACATCTTCCAGCGAGTAAGATAAGATAAGATACTTTGATCCTATCTAGACACTTTGCAAGTACCAACTACAAGGTTATTGACTATACAAAGCGCCACCACGCCAGGACGAACCTGGTGGGCTCGAATCGCTGACCGAATGCAGGGACTCTGCACGCGAGCTCGCAGCTCAACCAACCGAGCCACCCTGACGGGTCTTCCAGCCAGTAACCAGCTGGTAAGACCGTTAGGAAACTTAGGTGTTTATTATCACGTAGGTGGGAAATATAATCGACTTCACTAGAAAAAATAAAAATATCCAACATCTGATTCTTGGTATATACTCGAATAATTTTCAAACCGCACATGTAGTCATCAATCTATTTTCTTGGTGCCTACGCTAGTCTCCACTGAGGGCGAGAAGGGAGCAGAGGAGGCGGCAACAACTATACTTTTTTTTAACGAGGTGAAAGATCCTGCCCCCTTGCTGCTTACTGACTGATATTTGATGCCAGGAGAAGGGAATACTACGCTTCTTCTAAATAGCTGTATTTTATCATAGTTAACCATATTATCAGGTAAATATAGGCATAATTTTAAGCATGAGACATTAAGATAGAATGGAATTTTCGCCTCGTAAAAAAAATTTGACTATAGCTCTCACCACTGAGCTCATGAATTCCAATGATCTGAAACTCGAGAAATGCCAGTGGTCGCTGGCAGTTTTAACTCAAAGGTTGGTCTACTGTGTTTTGGCTCCGCGACTAATATTTTTCATAAATTAATTTAGCGATAAACATTGATGCACCGCATCTGAATACCAAAAAATATAGTTCTTCTGTTGTTCTACTAATTATATGGATGACATGCATTACGATGGAACGTTCTATAATAGCAATTTAATGCAAATTACTCGCCTCGAGTAGCAAAGCTTATTATATTTTTTACATGTATATTGTGGCATGTAAAATTTGGGCGATGTTCACACTGTTTTCTAAGACAGTACTGCTGCGTCTGGCAAACGCTTGTCAAAATACAATAAGCAATGCCTTGGAAAAACGAAGAATAAAGAATGCCGAAATCGGCTTGTTGCTGCGACAATGTAGGTTATAATTGTGGAGGCGACGTGCCGCGGCGGGGAGTGGTGGGCGGGGAGATTGTGGCGGGGAGATTGAATCAAAACATTGCCACTTCACGCGTCGACTCATTGCACTTCCAGGCTTTCTATCTGATTGATACATAATAATAACAGGAAAATATGACTGCCTAGGTATAGATAACTTCTAAACATTCGTTATTGACTATATAATATCATAGAGTAGCATTTACCTCGCCTCCTCAACTATAACCTCCATGGTTATTTGGTTATATACAATGTTTTACAGAATCAGGCTTCTATACAATATACATATAGAAGAAAATCATTCTTAATATTATACTTTTGTGTTTTAAGTGCAGTTTAAGCCCATATTTTGTTTTCCAGTAGACCAACTTATTATAAAAAAAGTGAGTTAAAACTGCCAGCGACCCCTGGCATTTTGGTTTCCAGTTCTCTCGAATTGGAGGGGCGCTCTCCTCGCGGAGCGCGTGACTTCGGGCAGGCATATATACATATATATATATATATATATATATATATATATATATATATATATATATATATATATATATATATATTATATATATATATATATATATATATATATATATATATATATATAATATATATATATATATATATATATATATATATATATATATATATATATTTATATATATATATTTATATACATATATATATATATATATATATATATATATATATATATATATATTTATATATATATATTATATATATATATATATATATATATATATATATATAATATAAGCGAAAGTGTGTGTGTGTGTGTGTGTGTGTGTGTGTGTGTGTGTGTGTGTGTGTGGTGTGTGTGTGTGTGTGTCTGTCTGTCTGTCTGTCTGTCTGTCTGTCTGTCCGCGATAGGTGCCGCCCCTGTGGCGGAATCCCATCATATGTCACAGTTTTGAAATCAGGTTGACCAGGGGAAGGTTTTAAGCCCACTTATAGGATGATCCGATCACTTTTTTTTTTCTTTTTCTTTTAGCAGCCTATTAGCGAGAACTGTGAAGAAAAAAAAGTGGGTTGCGAGAATTGAGGAAACCTTAATGTAGGGTGATGGGTAATAGGTGAGTGAATGGGTGGGGTGATGGGTAATGGGTATGGGGTGATGGGTGAGTGAATTGGTGGGGGGTGATGGGTGATGGGTGAGGGAATAGGTGGGGGGTGATGGGTAATGGGTGAGTGAATGGGTGTGTGGTGATGGGTAATGGGTGAGTGAATGGGTGTGTGGTGATGGGTAATGGGTGAGTGAATGGGTGGGGGGTGATGGGTAATGGGTGAGTGAATGGGTGGGGGGAATACATACATTTCAGGAAAGTTAGAAGGGGCTATCTGGAGAGTCTGTGTTTGGTGGGCCGAGGTGGTGGGTAATGGGTCTATCTGGAGAGTCTGTGTTTGGTGGGCCTTCGGCCCACCAAACACAGGTGGTGGGCCTTACCAATAGCCCTCCGCAGGAGCTAGCCAAAAAGTCCGCCCGGAAGGCGGCTTTGCTTTCAGGAAAGTTAGAAGGGGCTATGATGTGAATGGGTTGGCGTTAATACATACATTTCTACATCCATGATTTCAGGAAAGTTAGAAGGGGCTATCGGGAGAGTCTGTGTTTGGTGGGCCAAAGGCCCACCAATAGCCCTCCGCAGGACCTAGCCAAAAAGGCCGCCCGGAGGGCGGCTTTGCGGCTAGTAATAATAATATAAGCGAAAGTGTGTCTGTGTGTGTGTGTGTCTGTGTGTGTGTGTGTGTGTGTGGTATAGGTTCCGCCCCCCCGTGGCGGAATCCCATCATATGGCACAGTTTTGGAACCAGGTTGACCAGGGGAAGTTTTTAAGCCCACTTATGGGGTGATCTGATCACTTTTTTTTTTTTTTTTTTAGCAGCCTATTAGCGAGAATTGTGAAAAAAAGTGGGTTGCGAGAAGTGAGGAAACCTTGATGTAGGGTGATGGGTAATGGGTGAGTGAATGGGTTGGGTGATGGGTAATGGGTGTGGGGTGATGGGTGAGTGAATGGGTGGTATGGAATCTCCGGGCAGAAATGCACACATTTTTAAAAAGCGTGCGTTTTATTTACTTGACTTCTCAATGGGAAGTAAAGTTGCAGGGATGACTATGAAAAAATGAATGATGAAATTTCATTTCATTTACAGTTAATAACACTATCTATAGTCGCCACTGCACTAATGTCGCAGGGAGGCATATATTACGAGTTTTAGCATCACTACAGATCACATCACGTGCACAGTACGTAGTTTACATTATCTACATAACACTATAGCTACGGTACATGTCTTTAGTGACATATACAAGTCTGTAGTGATGCTAAAATTCGTAATATATGGCGCCTGGTGACATTTGTGAAGTGGCCACTATAGTGTTGTTGACGGTACATTCATTTCCCAAGATGTTGTTTCAGCAAATTGCCAATATTGTAATTTTTCGTGAAATTACTTTAGTCTTATGGTCGGCCATCATGGTGTTTCATGTCTTATCGGCAGCACGAGAAGCTCCTGGTCGTCTTCCCCGCTGACTGTAGTGCGCATGCGCCAGTTCTCCCCACACTAGTCTTTCCTGGTCATGCTTGCTGGCCTGGCCCAGTCTCGCCCGTTCCAACCCGGTCCAATCCACCTCGCGAAAACAATGGCCGCCCGGGACTAGTCCAGTCCAGACCGGGCCAGAGCGGTCGCGAAAACGGGCTAATACTGTACTTATACTAAAGAAAACAAAAGTTACATTTTTGTTACATATATGTGACCTGCAGAAAATAGGCGTGTAACTTATGCGTGGAAAGACTGTTTGTTAAGGCAACCAGTAGAGAAACCTTTAAAACCCTGGATACATTTATTGAAAGTCACACCTGCACTGCCAACCCAACAACTGCTGGGGCCATTACTCCCTCACAGAACACAAGGGCACGGCTGCCACCACACATGTAACACACTGCCCATCACCACCACCACCACCCATTGCCACACAGGACACACTCCCACAGGCACGGGTACAACCACACTTGTCTACACAACACACCACCTCAAAAGTGGATCTTCATGTGCTGGGCAATATCCTTCTTTGTCTTGAAACACTTGTTACAAATATCGCACTTGAACTCCCGCAAGCCAGTGTGTCTAAAGGTGTGTCGGTTGAGTTCATTAGTGGTATAAAACCTTTTCCCACACTCTAGGCATTCATGATTCCTAACACCACTGTGTGTCAGGGTGTGTGTGGCGAGGGAACCCTTTTCAGTAAACCTTTTCCCACACTCTAAACATTCATAATTCTTAACACCACTGTGTGTCAGGGTGTGTTTGGTGAGGGAACCCTTTTCAGTAAACCTTTTCCCACACTCTAAACATTCATAATTCTTAACACCACTGTGTGTCAGGGTGTGTGAGGTGAGGTTACTCTTTCTAGTAAATCTTTTCCCACACTCAAAACATTCATAATGCTTAACACCACTGTGTGTCAGGGTGTGTCTGGTGAGGTTACTCTTTTCAGTAAATCTTTTCCCACACTCTAAACATTCAAAATTCTTAACACCACTGTGTGTCAAGGAATGTCTCTCAAGGTCATTCTTGTATTTGAATGTTTTGTCACACTGTTGGCACTTCAGCTCACTGTCTGCCTTGTAGCCTGAGCTGCCTGCCTCCAGGTGATTCTTGCCATCACACCTGTGCCTCCCCACACCTGAGGCAGACTGGTCCTGCTGCTCCCGGCCACTCATGCTGCTTCCCGGCCCCACAGCCTCCACCGCAGCAAGACTCCCGCCAGCACACGCGACGGCCGGTCCTGCGGGAACCCTCGGGGATGCCGGAGCGAGCCGGGTCAGTGCCGGGCGGAGCAGCCGGCTTGGACTGTGGCCTCAGCACCTGCAACAGTGGTGACAGTCAGCACACAGAGAGCCACGCGCTGCCCTGACACTGTGCACGGGACGGTGAACCCTTCCCTCAGTATTGTGGCGCCGCAAACTGGTGTCCACACTCAGGGCATGGAATCGTACTGCCAAAAAAATTTAGAGTGCCAAAAAAAATTGAGTACCAAAAAATGTTCAATGCCAAAAATGTTTGAGTGCCCAAAAAAAATTGGCTTTTTTTTTTTTTTTTTTAAATTGGCATGGTTCTAATTCATTTATCAGAAAATGAAATATAGCAATGGAAAGCTAATTAAATTCCGCTTCTATTGATATGTTGCATGTAAAAAGTCTTCACGCAAAATATCAAATTGCGATGAGTTTAAGTGAATATAAGTTCATGCATATTTCTTCAGTCTCATAATGGAATTTCTTTAGTGTATTTACAGTTTTTATTGATAATATTATAGAACAAACATTCACGAAGATAACAGTGTATCATTTATACTGATATGCCATAGTCTACTGTATTCATGGAACACTTTTTTACTTGCCGATACGATTGATGATGTTATTTTTTTAGTTAACGCTAATTTAGGCATGGTGGTAATTCATTTATCAGAAAACGAAATATATCAATGGAAAGCTAATGAAAATCCGCTTCTTTCTATCGCTAGCATCTAAAATGTTTTCTCGCAAAATATTAAATGGCGAAGAGTTTAAGTATATATTGAGGTCATGCATATTTCTTCACTCTCTCATAATGGCATTTCTTTAGTGTATTTTACTGTTTTTTATTTGATAATATTATAGAACAAACAGTTACGAAGATAACGGTATATCATATATACTGATAAACCTTAGGAAGGGAAATAGGGGTGATGTTCTAAAATGGCAGGAATCGCAAAACTGGCCTCCACTGGTCATGGGCGGGTTGGCGCGGGGCACGAGTAGCAAGTCCAGTATAGAGTATTCTTTGCCTAACCTTAACATTAACCATGCATAATTAATGGGTTTCTAATTTTTTGATTGGTTTCCGGAAAATAAAACTATCTCCATTAGAAAAAGCACCTATTGTAGGCCAGGAAAAATTAGTCGGTGTCTCTGAAAACGATCGCGAAGTTCTCATCCATTATAACCCATTATCTGAAAACACATCAAATTCTGACACAAGATAATAAAACGTTTGTCCTCAAGATAATGGGGTTATTTTATGTTCATGTCATCCTGCGATTACAAGACCGAAACTGCATTTTCCTGAATAGTTTTGAATGACTCTGGCACTCTGTTTTGTCATCAATGTTTGTTGAGAGGTTTAGGTACCGTAGATAACACTAAAGTCGCCAGTCACTCGCCACTGCACTAATGTCGCCAGGCACAATATATTACGAATTTTAGCATTACTACAGACTTTTATTTGCCACTGAAGACATGTAGTGTGATGTACATAATATAAACTACTGTGCATGCCTCTTCAATGAAGTGACACATAAAAGTATGTAGGGATGCTAAAATTCGCAATATATTGTGCCTGGCGACATTAGTGCAGTGGCAAGTGACTGGCGACTATAGTGTTATCTACGGTAGTGCAAGTAGGGCTTTAGTAGGGCAAAGCGCTACACACAGCACACATGACCCAGGCTGTACTTGTACCCCAGATAGACTACACTGGCAGGGTGACAGGGAGTTTCGTACACAAGTTGTTTCGATAAATATCCAGATGAACACCGAACTCACTTTGGTGGACGAAACTATTTTTTTCTGGTGTGTTTTGATGTGTTTTGAATGAATCTGCTAACCGTTTCTGTCGCAATTTTTTTTTTTTGGGGGGGGGGGGGGGCAAAATGACAAAAATGAAAAATGAAAAAAAAAAACTAAACCTAACCAAACCTTTACCTGTACCTAGCCTAACCCATACCTAATCAAACCTATACCTAACCTAACCTTTACCTAACTAAAAAAAAAAAAAAAATTAGGACAGAAACTGTTAGCAGATTCATTCAGAACACATAAAAACACACCAGAAATAAATAGTTTTCCACCAAAGTGAGTTTGGTGTTCATTTGGAAATTTACCAAAATATCCGTCGACGAGAATTCCGGTCGCCGACAGTTCCATAAATCGTACGTGATAAAAAGTCTTTAAGCCACAACATTAATGCAAGAACAATATACAATTTTTAAAAAAACGTTAACCAGTGCATGTTTAAGTGATTTCCTGGATGAATTAAGCGACAAACACACAAAAATAGCGACAAAAACACAAAAATTAGACAAAAACACATAATTCACTGAGGCTCAAAAATTTTCTATCTATATTATATACTATACTTCCTATAAAAATACGAAACAAGTCACTCTGGCCCCTAGTTTCTCCGGCCCCAGTCACTCCGGCCTCTCAAAGGTTCAACCCAAGTTACTGCGACCTCCCAGAGCTGAGTGTAGCCTACGTGTCTGCGTGTTCGAGCCCATGAAGTGTGTACATTTTTTAAATTAATCTAGATATTAAAAAAAAAATGTATGCTTCTACTTTATTTCATACAAATACAAATGAAAAAATATATTTGATAAAAATATAATATCCACTGGATTTGATCCTGGATATATTTACGTACAATAAGTACAGATTGAACCTGTAATAACACAGCATATATAGTGATATGCTCCCATCACAGGATTCGATACCTGGGATGTTTCTGATAAACTGTTTGAACCCTGTTTGTTTCGAAGCTCGAAGGTTAAGCAACGACCACTCACGAGATTCACTCACAGGATTCGATACCTGGGATGCTTCTGATGAAACTGTTTGAACCCTGTTTGTTTCGAAGCTCAAAGAGCTTGAACGCATATTTTTATATACAGATATATTTTAGTACTTGTTTTTTTTACTTGGACGCATATTTTTATATAGTTACATATTTATTTTAGCAATACTTGTTTTTTTTACTTGGATGCATATTTTTTTTTTTATACAGCTATATAATTAGATTTTGTGTAAATGACTAAGTAAGTTTGTGTAAATAGCATCACTACTGATTTGTCTGTGCCACTGAAGATGATACACAACAGTTTATAATTATCATGGCTGTATAATCTACCCTGTTTCAGCGTTGTTTTATGCTTTGTATCTGCAAGTATATACGGTTTCAAATTTCACTACTCGTTTTTTTTCGGGCAACGGCGGGACACTCAGAACATAAACACTATAGTCTATTCACTTAAGCTGGATTCCTGGGCTGGGAGCTGCTCGATGCCTAGCCAAGTTTGTAAGGACGTCGTGGTAGTGTGGACGGGGCTTAAAGCCCCGTCCACACTACCACTCACCACCGTCGGCGCTTCCCGTCGGCGCTTGCCGACGGGAAACGCCGATGCCAGTGTTGTGTCCACACGAACGGGTTTGCTCGGCGGTCAGCGTGCTTCCTGATTTCAAAGTGAGAGTCATGTTTTCTGCATATCGTGTACTCTCAGCCGAGATTATGAAATAACCACAGGAGGTTTAGAAAAACTGACCCAACTATCATCTTCATGACACATTTCTGCATATCATAAGCAAGAAAAATATACGAAAACCTTTTTGTGTATTCTAAAAAATATAGCAAAAAGAAATAGTATATATTATAGGCCTCTTCCATTTGCGACATTTCAAGAACCAGTTCACGGAACCCAAGAGTTCAGGCGTTCCATTTGCACACGAAAACCTGGGTCCGAGGCAAAGCGCGTAGTGACACAGCAAAACCCGTGAACTTTCTCTACTCACATTGAGAGGTGGGTAGCTTGGGTAGAGTTTTCAGTTCATAACAAACAATGGTCGCCTTGGGCCCTATTTCTCTTATCGTGAAGGGTTTTCCGCATGCAGGAGTCGGAGAGGATGTCAGACGGCATACAAGAGGCCTGGTGGGGGCCATGCGTTCCCGCGATCATAAACTTGATATGATCCCTTCACATAACAGCTAGCTGAGTTATCTCTCTCTCTCTCTCTCTCTCTCTCTCTCTCTCTCTCTCTCTCTCTCGTTATCTCTCTCTCTCTCTCTCTCTCTCTCTCTCTCTCTCTCTCTCTCTCTCTCTCTCTCTCTCTCTCTCGTTATCTCTCTCGTTATCTCTCTCGTTATCTCTCTCTCTCGTTATCTCTCTCTCTCATCTCTCTCTCTCTCTCTCTCTCTCTCTCTCTCTCTCTCTCTCTCTCTCTCTCTCTCTCTCTCTCTCTCTCTCTCTCTCGTTATCTCTCTCTCTCGTTATCTCTCTCGTTATCTCTCGTTATCTCTCTCTCTCTCTCTCTCTCGTTATCTCCCTCTCTCTCTCGTTATCTCCCTCTCTCTCGTTATCTCTCTCTCTCTCTCGTTATCTCTCTCTCTCTCGTTATCTCTCGTTATCTCTCTCTCTCTCTCGTTATCTCTCTCTCTCTCGTTATCTCTCTCTCTCGTTATCTCTCTCTCTCTCTCGTTATCTCTCTCTCTCTCTCACTCTCTCTCTCTCTCTCTCTTGCCTCGCCAGCTGAGTATGTTTGTAAACAAAAAACGGGGTTTTTGCGTTCCATTTGTGACACTCGAACCCAACCCTGATAGTGTGGTATGCCATGTATTCCCGTAGGATTTTTGTGCTAAAATTATTTTTTTTGCAGTTCTGGCTTCTATAGGTATCAGATTAACAGAAAAAGATGGGGTCCCAATTTTCAGACCCCTCACCCCCTTTCTGGGGGGTCATTCCTCTTTTGGCACCCCCAGGATTGGTCTCTGGTAACACTAAGCAACAAATTTCAACATTTTCTTTGTTACAGACACGTGAACTACTGATTCCTACTAAATTGCTGATGCTGATGTCAGGTCTGATATCTAAATTTCTCTATCACGTCCAGATTTGGTATAACCGAAACCTCTATTTTTCGTTGTTTTCTCACCCGCTTCTATTACGAAAGCCGTCTAAGCTACTTTTCCATGCCACGTTTTATGCTAGGCATACTTAAATAATGTTAACAGGCTTGTCTTTCCTCCTTTATTCTGGCTTAAGACAGACAGTGGAGTTCCACTGGCGGAGTTACCACCCCTGCACCCAACCATCCACCCAAAGCGCGTTAGTATTTAGCGATACGTCCGATTTTGCGATACTGTCAAATCGGACGTAAAATCAATCAGTTATTCATCAATGTCACATATTTGAAATGTCCTCCCGAATAGCGTTTGCGCAATCACTGCCATAGCATTTACAGAGAGGAGTACAGGGCAGGCCATTCTTCAAGTAGCTACACCTATTTCCCTTGCATCCTACTTTGCAGCCACATTTGACGAGTTCAACTACAGCTTGTGGGGCAGGCAGGGCAAGACATGTCAGTGGAACATACACGCCTTTCTCCAATTTCCATCCATTTTTTTCAATTGCAGGAAGGGTTGGACAATTTTCAGGTATGACTTGTCCCGCATTGTCATGTAGTTTGCACGCATGATATGGGAAGCAATGCAGCACGAGTTGGTGAAGCATTTCCCTTCCAAGTTCTTTGACCGAAACAGCTCCCACCTGAGTGATGGTAGGGTTGCTGGACCTTTTGAACTGTAGACATGACACACAAAAGTCTCCAACGCTTTCACACTGCGTGGGAAGCTCGTCATTGACCAACTCGGCAGGAATAGAAATGCACCCTAATGCTTTGAAGCAGTCAATGGCAGGGTCAATCATCATCAAGCTTTAGGTATGCATCTACCCATGATTTCTTTGAAGTTCCTATGATCTGCCTCCCCCCAAACAGCACCTGAGAAGTTGTGGAGTCCAAGAAGTCCTTAACATTTGCGACGGCCAATAACCTGTACTCTTTCAAAGATGTCTATTTCCCGTTTCTTCTTTCCTTTGCCTGTATGAAACTTCAAGGATATAGTAGATGCTATCTGTCTGGAGGCGATAAGATCAAGAAGGAGCAGGAGTACGTCAGTGTCGGGCGACCATACGCAGATCTTTCTGGCAGCATCACAGGCTGTAGAGGCGAGTACTTGGTTTGGAATCAATGTGTCAGCCTCTTCATGTGTATGAGCATACTCAAAACCTAGTCCCTTGATATGATCATATTGATATGATCATGTTGATCATGATCACATATATGATCATGTTGATATTCGCTGTGCAGAGCGCAAACATGTCCGATGATAGTGCTTTTCAAGAGCTGATGCGTCGCCGGTTCTTCAAGGTCCGCCTACTGAAACTCTAACATGGTCATCTGGGGTTTTCTGCTTGGATCTGTAGGAGTGTTTTACCCATTGAGTCAGTAAGAACACGGTGCAGTGGCTCTGAGTCATTCTTGGGACAGAAGTCACAGTTGGAAAATAGACACACTTGTTCCTTTGGAATAGTCTTTGACCGCTTTGGCCGAACAGATCCCACAGCACTTGAAGGTCGCCCCGGTCCTCGTGGAGCGCAGACAGGTGAATCGGTTCGGGATCTCTTCCTAAGACGTTCAATCTTGTTCTTGTTGACGATAGGTTTCCCGACATTCACTATGATACCGAACGTACTTGAGTTCTCCTTCATTTAAACCTGACAAGTAATTTAGTAGTCTATGAATGTCACTTTCAGTATCACCAAGAGACACTCTCTCTGACAGTGTTGTAAAATTCATCTGTCATGACCGGATTGTTCACAATCGCTTCTTTGATGTGGCACCTTCTTTACAGATCACGCAAACTCCGTCCTCCTCCGACATATTGGCGATACTACCACGATCTCAGTTCACAGGGTATATCTGACTGAGCTCAAAACTGCTTCTTCAACATGCCTGAAAAAGAAAAAATGGAGTTAAACCCTATACTCTGAACCGGAAGTGCTAAATCTGAACCGGAAGTGCTATAAGGACACTTCCGGTTGCTTTTTGAGTGCTATAAATCGACTCGGCATACCTGAAAACCTACAAAAGGATACTCAAATTATGAAAATCGGTCAATTATTGGCGGAGATAGGTGCATGGTCAGTGCCGGGGGGCCCAAAAGGGAAGTCGACCCCCAAAGGGGGGTAAGGGGTCTGAAAATTGGGACCCCATCTTTTTCTGTTTATCTGATACCTATAGAAGCCAGAACTGCAAAAAAATCTATTTTAGCACAAAAATCCTACGGGAGCCCTTTTCCTAACATTACATACCGCACTATGAACCCAGAACCTAACCCTGAACTGAAAGAACTGGTTCATGCAGCTTGGGCACAAATGGAAGAGGCCTATAAAAAAAATTCTCACTTTTTTGTCTTCAACTCGCTGCAATTTTTCAACTATTTCTCCCATTTAATTTTTGATCACATATTCGTAATCAGCTGACTTTCTTGGTTCTGATGGTATACGGTATATAGCAATACAAAAATATCTAGATGGTGAAAACTGCCGATAACTTGAAGCATGTGTTCGGCGCTGACCCGTGAGTGACGGGCATGCCCGCCCAATATTAAACCTGCTGAATGCTGGCGGGCAATGCCGACGGTCACATTTTGCTCGTCGGCATCGTGTCCACACTGTGGACACGATCTGTGTGTCCACACTGTGGACGGGGCTTAAAGCCCTGTCCAACACTACCACTCACCACCGTCGCACTCCCGTTGATCGAGTGTTCGTCACTCAAAAGTGGCAGTGTGGACACGATGCCGACGAGCAAAATGTGACCGTCGGCATTGCCCCAGCATTCAGCAGGTTTAATATTGGCGGGCATGCCCGTCACTCACGGGTCAGCGCCGAACACATGCTTCAAGTTATCGGCAGTTTTCACCATCTAGATATTTTTGTTTTGCTATGTACCGTATCCCATCAGAACCAAGAAAGTCAGCTGATTACAAAATATGTGATCAAAAATTGAATGGGAGAAATAGTTGAGAAATTGCAGCGAGTTGAAGACAAAAAAGTGAGAAAATGTGTGGACCCAACACTGGCATCGGCGCTTGCCGTGGGCGCTTGCCGTCGGCGCTTGCCGACGAAAGGGGCCAACGGTGGTGAGTGGTATTGTGGACGGGGCTTTAAGCCCCGTCCACACTCCCACTCACCACCGTCGGTGCTTGCCGTCGGTGCTTGCCGACGGGAAGCGCCGTTGCCAGGGTTGTGTCCACACGAACGGTTTTGTTCGGCGCTCAGCGCGCTTCCTGATTTCAAAGTGAGAGTCATGTTTTCTGCATATCGTGTACTCTCACTCGAATTATGAAATAACCGCAGGAGGTTTAGAAAAAACTGACCCAACTATCATCTTCATGACACATTTCTGCATATCATAAGCAAGAAAAAATATACGAAAAATTTTTGTGTATTCTAAAAAATATAGCAAAAAGAAATAGTGTATAAACATTTTTCTCACTTTTTTGTCTTCAACTCGCTGCAATTTCCCGACCATTTCTCCCATTTAATTTTTGATCACATACTCGTAATCAGCTGACTTTCTTGGTTCTGATGGTATACGGTACATAGCAATGCAAAATTATATAGATAGTGAAAACTGCTGATAACTTGAAGCATGTGTTCGGCGCTGACCCGTGAGTGACGGGCATGCCCGCCCAATATTAAACCTGCTGAATGTTGGCGGGCAGCGCCGACGGTTAAATTTTGCTCGTCGGCCTCGTGTCCACACTGCCACTTTTGAGTGACGAACACTGTTCGACGGGAAGCGCCGACGGTGGTGAGTGGTAGTGTGGACGGGGCTTTAGACTTTCCTCGAACCTTAGGACGCAGGGTTAGGACGAATCCTAGGACGAATCCTAAATCTCTATAAGTATGGGCCCAGAGGCCCCGATATAGACCGCACGCTATAGTAGCACCAAATTATCCCTATCCTATGTTCCTTATAGCCAATCTGAAGTACTAGTGTTGGTGTGAGGCAGCATTGCAGAATAAACAATGTCACTTTCCACCAACATAGCTTCATATTTTATTGGCGGCCGGAGTGACCAGGGGGGTAGGCCGGAGTGACGGAGGGCCGGAGAAACTAGGGGCCGGAGTGATTGAGGGCCGGAGTGACGGAGGGCCGGAGAAACTAGGGGCCGGAGTGACTTGAAATTTAAAAATATATAATACAAATAACGTTAACCAGTGCATGTTTAATTGATTTCCTGGGTTAATGGACCCATTTACTCACACCTAAAACACGGAGTATTATAAAGCTTTGGGTGCAATATAGGCTACATATCACTGTACTCATATTCTTTTTGCTGAGAAATGCACCATAAATGAAATATATGGCCTTTTTGGGGCCAAAATATCACAACACGGCGGAACGCGCTGTGACGTAGTAACTGCAAACTCAGATCTCCCCTGATCGCTGATCGGCTTGTTTTGGCTCACCCAAAACCGCAAATTATGTTTTATTTACTAACCTAACTAACTTGCATTACCCCTACTACCGCAAGATGACCAGTAATCCTCCTTCAAGTGATGTAGTAGGTATTCACTGTGTTTGTGAATATGTAAGTGTGTTTATAAGGAAAAAGTGGATAGACAGAGCAAAGTGGCCCGTGACACCAGACAAGTGATGCCCTCTGGGATCGGCATTCCTTATGGGGAGCTTAAATGAACCTGCAATGACATGTACAGCTAGACAGATAGACGAACTCATAGAGGAACAGGTAGAAATGTATGGTTAGTATAGGTTGTAGTGGTGAGTAGAGTGACGAAGGGTGTAGGGTTTTGCTTATGTGGGGAAAGAAAGCCATACTTTTCTACCTGTTCCTCTATGAGTTCGTCTATCTGTCTAGCTTTACATGTCATTGCAGTTCATTTAAGCCCCCTATAAGGAATGCCGATCCCAGAAGTCGTCACTTGTCAGGTGTCACGGGCCACTTATCTCTGTCTATCCCTTTTTCCTTATAAACTACATTACATATTCACAAACACAGTGAATACCTACTACATCACTTGAGGAGGATTACTGGTCATCTTGCGGTAGTAGGGGTAATGCAAGTCGGTGTATTAGTAGGTAGTACATAATGGGAGTTTTAAAAGCTAAGCCGCCAGATGTCTCTCGCGCATCTCACATCACTGCCTTTGAGCGTGAATGATCTATCTTTTACCGTAAACTCCCTGTACTTTTTCGGGACATATCAGAATTACCCTTCAATACAAAACTGAAACAGTTCTTAATAAAAAATGGTAGTTTATCTTTTGTTTTTCAGCACTTGAAGAAAAATTGGGAAAACATAGAATACTTGAAAACTCAATTTCTTAAAATCGTCATTTCATGGAAACACGCACGTTCAAGCTGAATGAAGCTTCAGGAAGTATGTAGGCCCCTACTTGTATGTAAGCTTTTTGCCGAGTAAACCCGTTTTGGATGTGTTTGTCTCTTTTGCGACGAAATTTAACCAAGAAATAGTGTGGCGTTCAGCATCTCCGAAGAAACCATCCCGAAGTCGGGATCTGTTATCAGTCACTTCTTATCCACGGCTGGGGGAAAAGTTCTTGTTTTGTTCTTGTTTTAGGGCTGCGAGGATCCCTTGGGGAACACTATGAGCCCTGGTGATGTCCTATGATGCTATTACAGGCGTGGTAGTTGACCCGTCTCCTCAGGAAGGGACCGGGGAGGCAGATAACGGCGGATGCATGCGTTCCTGCAGCCCGCTCTTTTTCAAGACAACAAGTAAACAAGACCCATGTAATTTCTTCGATAGAGGACTGTTCGTTGAGGTGCCAATTACTTAAATTACTTCTTGGGTTAAAAGTTCGTCGTAAGAGAGACATATACACCCAAAAAAAGGTACTCAGTGAAAGCTTACATACAAGTACATATTCCTGAAGCTTCATTCAGCTTGAACTGCAGTGTTTCCATGAAATGACGATTTTTAAGAAATTGAGTTTTTCAAGTATTCTATGTTTTGCCAATATTTTCTTCAAGGCTGAAAAACAAAATGATAAACTACATTTTTATTAAGAAAATGTCTCAGTTGTTGTATTGAAGGGTAATTCTGATATGTCCCGAAAAAGTACAGGAAATTTACGGGAAAGATAGATCATTCATGCTCAAAGGGCAGAGGATATGAGAGCGCGAGAAACAGGCTTGAGCGTGAGCTTATTAGAAAAATCCCCATAGTAGCGGCCGCTTTACAGCTGTTTTTTCTCTGTTGTTTATGCTTATGACTCACAACATGGCGCCAGTCGTTTTTGAGCGTATACATTTCCTGCACTTCAATGGCTGTACATCAAAAATACGTTCACATAGAAAAATCACATCACTGCCCCAACTATATGAGGCTTGAAGATGTCAAATCAATCCTTACCTCAAGTAGAGTAAAAAGGGTTTCCCTTAAGCGACAAAGAAACGAAAATAAAGATAAAACATAATTCTCTGGTTACAGGGAGTTTTGTACACAAGTTAGTTTCGTACCCCGGTTTTGTTAGTTGTTTCGTACACTGCTTTTGAGTTTTTTCGTACATACCTGGTGTCGTTTCGTAACTCTAGTAGTCAAGTTCAACTCTGAGTGTACGAAACGACTATGGTTTCATACAGACTACGAAACAACTTTTTTGGGGTACGAATCTACTGGGGTACGAAACAACTTGTGTACGAACTGGGCTGCACCCCCATGCACTGAGGCTCAAATCTATCTATCTATTTATCTATGCTTCCTATAAAATATACAATAACAAACGTTTAAACCCGTGCATGTTTAAGTGATTTCCTGGGTTAATTAAGCGACAAAAAACCACGAAAATTAGACAAAAACACATGAATTATTTTTTTCAAATTTGGTCTGACGGTCACTGTATACTTTACTTATAACTTTTGCTACATCGCTTTTATTGTATCCCCTTTATCCCCTTAAAAAAATTCTATCAGATCGTGTTGTGAGTTGTACTAATGTTTCATGGTTTTATGACTATATTTTGATTCATGTTGACGTCACATCGTAGTTGTGGTTGCAACTTGGGTATTATTCTAGTGTTTGGCCATACTCCCCCTCTCCCACCAAAACAAGCTGGGCCACCCGGGCCCAAAGCGGGATTAAGGCCTCAAAAAATGTGGGCTACAAAACATGCTCGCAACATCATAGTTGGGGAGTTAGGGCTGTGAAAAACATTCCCTAGATCCAGGGAACATTCATTGCATTTCTTCTGAGTCCAGAGACGTGTGCACCTGACGATCCTCACAGAAAGATGGCCCCAAATGTCGAGAACCCCCCAAACCCCCGCTACCTAGGAGGTTAGGTTAGGTTAGCTTAGGTTAGTATATATTTGGTTAGGTTAGGTTAAATTTGGTTAGGCAAATTCCTCTAGATGCATGAAAATTACCAAGATATAATTAAAATTACTAATCTAGGAAATTTTTCTAGGGAAAGACTGGTACATGTGTTACGAAGATTTATAAGTATTACGGATGTGTGAAAGTTATTTGGAAAGCGTAGAAAAGAATTGATCTCCAGTGTTACGAACTTACGAGTGTTACGTTACGGAGTTCTTTGTGTTACGAAGACTTTTACGTATTGTTAGACAGACGTAACACACACAACACTACAAGGCCAGAAATGCGTTACGTCAATACGTTACTTGTAAGATCGCGTTGAATATTGTTACGGATTTTTTATTTTATTTTATTATTCTTTGGGTTTTTCGAGAATAAAGTCTTGCCATCCGACCGTTTTTTGGTTCTGACGACGATTTTGGAATTTTTTGGATTTATGGAATATTGGGGTATAAGCTGTATACGTAGACCATTTAAGCTGATACAATATAGGCATTGTTGAGTAATATTGGGCTATAAGCTGTATAGACCATTTAAGCTGCTACAATATAGGCACTGTTGAGTAATATTGGGTTATAAGCTGTATAGATCATTTAAGCTGATACAATATAGGCACTGTTGAGTAATATTGGGCTATAAACTGTATAGATCATTTAAGCTGATACAATATAGGCACTGTTGAGTAATATTGGGTTATAAGCTGTATAGACCATTTAAGCTGATACAATATAGGCACTGTTGAGTAATATTGGGCTATAAGCTGTATAGACCATTTAAGCTGATACAATATAGGCACTGTTGAGTAATATTGGGCTATAAGCTGTATAGACCATTTAAGCTGATACAATACAGGCACTGTTGAGTAATATTGGGCTATAAGCTGTAGTGTACTTTTGTTCTTTTGACAGTGGTGTGTGTATTGACAAGAGTAATGCTGGACTAACTTTTGTACATTGCAAGTTCAGTACAAACCCCACGAACGTACGTAAGTATGGGAGCTCCTGTATTTGCCTCAATGATTACTTTTGTTCAGGTGTAACAACTCCCAACTGTTATTAATTCTACTCATGGTGCTTTATCTATAACTATTTCCATCGTGTTTGAGTTCCTTTTGACCCATTGCCATAATGACACTAGCTACCCCCTTTTTAGGCAAATTTCTGCCTTATTGGATTAATGCCTTCATATTTAGGGGAATTTTCACACTATTATACCATGTTTCATCTTTCCAGGATACTTTGATCATTCTATGGAAAAACCTGCATGAAATACACAGGTGTAATTATTTATAGCCTCGTTTTTTTCAAACTTTGTTGCACTGTCTTGTATATTTATAGACAATTTGGACATGTCTTTTAATGCAGTTGTCATCACTTTTCCTGCGGCTGTCGAATGATGAAGAGACAGAGTAAGGTTCATGCGATATACATATATGTGACCTGCAGGAAATAGGAGTGTAACTTTTGCGTGGAAAGACTGTTTTTTAAGGCAATCAGCAGAGAAACCTTTAAAACCCTGGATACATTTATTGAAAGTCACACCTGCACTGCCAACCCAACAACTGCTGGGGCCATTACTCCCTCACAGAACACAAGGGCACGGCTGCCACCACACATGTAACACACTGCCCACCACCATCACCCATTGCCACACAGGACACACTCCCACAGGCACGGGTACAACCACACTTGTCCACACAACACACCACCTCAAAAGTGGATCTTCATGTGGCTGGCAATGTCAGGCTTCGTCTTGAAACACTTGCTACAAATATCACACTTGAACTCCCGCAAGCCAGTGTGTCTAAAGGTGTGTTGGTTGAGTTCAGAACGGGTATAAAACCTTTTCCCACACTCTAGGCATTCTTGATTCTTAACACCACTGTGTGTCAGGGTGTGTTGGGTGAGGTTACTCTTTCTAGCAAATCTTTTCCCACACTCTAAACATTCATAATTCTTATCACCGCTGTGTGTCAGGGTGTGTGTGGTAAGGTTAGACTTTAGAGCAAATCTTTTCCCACACTCTAAACATTCATGGTTCTTAACACCACTGTGTGTCAGGGTGTGTGTGGTGAGGTTAGACTTTAGAGCAAATCTTTTCCCACACTCTAAACATTCATGGTTCTTGACACCACCGTGTGTCAGGGTGTGTTTGGTGAGGTCACTCTTTCTAGCAAATCTTTTCCCACACTCTAAACATTCATAATTCTTGACACCACTGTGTGTCAGGGTGTGTGTGGTGAGGTCACCCTTTCTAGCAAATCCTTTTCCACACTCTAAACATTCATAATTCTTGACACCACTGTGTGTCAGGGTGTGTGTGGTGAGGTTACCCTTTTCAGTAAATCTTTTCCCACACTCTAAACATTCATAATTCTTAACACCACTGTGTGTCAGGGTGTGTGTGGTGAGGTGACTCTTTCTAGTAAATCTTTTCCCACACTCTAAACATTCATGGTTCTTAACACCACTGTGCGTCAAGGAATGTTGCTCAAGCTTACTCTTGCATTTGAATGTTTTGTCACACTGCTGGCACTTCAGCTCACTGTGTGCCTTGTGGCCTGAGCTGCCTGCCTCCAGGTGATTCTTGCCATCACCCCTGTGCCTCCCCACCCCTGAGGCAGACTGATCCTGCTGCTCCCGGCCACTCATGCTGCTGCCCGGCCCCACAGCCTCCACCGCAGCAAGACTCCCGCCAACACACGCGACGGCCGGTCCTGCGGGAACCCTCGGGGATGCCGCAGCGAGCCGGGTCAGTGCCGGGCGGGGTAGCCAGTTTGGACTGTGACCTCAGCACCTGCAACAGTGGTGACAGTCAGCACTGCCCTGTTATCTGAGACCCTGACAAATTTTTCCCTGCCAAGTTTTAGTGCTGTTTCTGATGGAGATTCAGTGTTTTTAATGAAAACGGCGACCATAAAATTCGGTGATGAAATTATTATTATTTTTTTTAAATATGGGTTTCGGGATAATAAAACAATCTCCATTACATAAAGCACCTACTGTAGGCCAGGAAAAATTTGTGTAAATTTCTAGTGTTTGCCCATACTCTCCCACTTCCCCCAGACAAGCTTGGGGACCTGTGGGAATGCGGGGTTTTCGGGTGAGGAACAAATTATGCGTCGGAAACACGTAATTTAAGAGTTGTGTAGGGGGGAAAAATTCCCTAGATCTAGTAATTTTAATAATATCTTGGTAATTTTCTTGCATCTAGAGAAATTTGCCTAACCAAAATTAACCTAACCTAACCAAATATAAACTAACCTAAGCTAGCCTAACCTAACCTCCTAGGTAGCGGGGGGTTGGGGGGGGTTCTCGACACTTGGGTCATCATTCTGTGAGGATCGTCAGGTGCACACGTCTCTGGACTCAGAAGAAATGCAATGAATGTTCCTTGGATCTAGGGAATGTTTTCAACAGCCCTAACTCACAAACTATGATGTTGCGAGGCATGTTTTGTAGCCCACATTGTTTGAGGCCTTAATCCCGCATTGGCCCAGGTGGCCCAGCTTGTTTTGTGGGAGAGGGAGAGTATGGCCAAACACTAGAATAATACCCAAGTTGCAACCACAACTACGATGTGACGTCAACATGAATCAAAATATGAGTCATAAAACGCATGAAACATTAGTACAACTCACAACACGATCTGATAGAAGTTTTTAAGTGGATCAAGGGATACAATAAAGGCGATGTAGCAAAAGTTCTTAAGGTTAGTAAGCAGGGTAGAACAAGAAGTCACGGATTCAAGCTGGAAAAAGGGGGGTTTATAAATGAAATAGGGAGAAACTGGTTCACAAATAGGGTGGTGAATGATTGGCATGGACTCAGTAGACAGGTAGTTAGTGGGGAGTCATGAGGGAGCTTTAAAAGGAGGCTGGACAGTGTTATGGATGGGGATGAAAGGTGGATGTAGGTAGTGTTAAGTAACAGGAACTACCTCGTGTAGGTCTCCCAGCCTCTTGTAGCTTCCTTATATTACTATGTTCTTATGTAGCACTGCCAACACCACTATCTGCCAGACAGCGTTCCAATAATTCCTCACCAAGCAGCCAGACCCTATAAACTCAACACAAAACAAACACTCTTTATAAATAAATGTACCTTCACCAACAAACAGCAAACAGACCAAACACAAACTTAAAACTACACTATCAAATGTCACCACTCTTAAAAAATTGCAAATACAAATAAATAAAAAACGAAAGAATAGACAACCTTCATTACTCCCATACAGTCCTACCGTACATAACACTATAGTCGCCATTCACTCGCCACTGCACTAATGTCGCCAGGCACAATATATTACTAATTTTAGCATCACTACAGACTTGTATGTGCCACTGAAGACATGTAGTGTGATGTACATAATATAAATGTAGCGCCCCCCCTTATAGCTTGATGTTAACTTGAAGGGCTCCACAAACCTGGCGAATACGCTGCCACCACCCGCAATAAGTGGGAAAAAAAATTAAAGATTTAGAGAATATGTGAGTATAACTGGGACTTAATAAACGACTCGTTAACAGGGTTTCTGTATATTATCACATATTGTTGATACCAGTATTCACATCCCCACTTAACCTAAGGTTTCACCAAAAAAATCACTGCACAATAATAATCCCCGACACGAGGCGATTCCTCCTCGGGTTAAACAAACTCCCAAGAATTCCTTTGCCCCACTGTCACTAGGTAAAGTAGCCTACCTATCTACTTTACCTAGTGGGTAACTACACACACTCGCGATGAATCATGGCCTTAGCTGTATACACTGGTGTGTCCACGGTCATCCACTCAGCTCAGCTCCCCACAACCTCCATCAGCACACACGTGGGTCCCCTCATGGGCTAAACCACCCCCTCAGCTCACTCAGCTCAGCTCCAAAACCCTGAATACACGTAAACCAATGAATATTTAAGGTCCAATACATAAATAATCAATGCCCTATACATCCTTATAAATACACCCCCCCACACCTTCGAAAAGGGTTGTAAGACACGACTCCCTGCGCGTGTTGTCCCGGCAAGGGTTGGCGAGAGAGAGAGAGTATGGCTATACCTTCTCCCTTCCTTGCCTTCTTGCCGTGACGTCACTACCGTAGATAACAGTGAAGTCGCCACCTGCAGTGAAGTCGCCAGGCGCCAAATTGACGGCTTTGAAGTATGAAAAGCCTATTTTTGGGTCCCTGACAGAGCTAGTGCACTAAGCTATAGGATAGGAAAGATCGCCACCCAGGGCAAACCCTGGGTATACAGGCAACCAATTCCAACATCTGGGTGGGGGGGGCTACCACATTACCAGGCTCACATCGTAAATCTGAAAAAGAAACATAGTATGGCAACGCCCGTGCCATCTGGACGAGGGGCCGGCTGTCCGCCAGCCGCTCGGAGCATCATAACCATCCCAAAAATCATCCCCCCGGGGAGAGGGGTTGAAACTTGGCGGGGCAGGAAGGTAGTGAGAGCCGAAAGCCGGCATAGCTTATGTCCAGGACCAAAAATAGGCTTTCATACTTCAAGCCGGCAGTTTAGGTCCCCTTAGAGCTAGTGCACTAGCTACCTGCCACTTGGAGGACGGGGCAAGAGCCCGACCCCAGCGGGGAGGCACAAAGATGAACTGCACAAGAACAAACGATACCATAGTTATACTCACGCGAATCAAGCGGGAGACGTCAATGGGAGGACCGGCGTTCCAACCACCCCAGCCCCCTACGACGGAAGGAGTCCCAGGGCAACACAGGGGAAGTCCACGAGGAGTGGGACAGGTGGTAACGAGCCACGAAGCACGAGGCCGTACTCCACTGTCACCCTTCCCGTACCCTCTCCAGGGAATGGGTGCGGCAGGAAGGCCAGAGACGCAGCAACACCCCGGGACGTCTGGCGCGAGGGGCGTGACCACGGATCCGCGACTCGATGACGCCCCGGAGCGGCCGGCAAATCCCCCTGGTGGTGAGGAGACCAGTGACAGATCGCGGAACAGGAAAATGCAGGTCGCCACGCCCAGGCTCGGAAGCATCCAGGTAACACGGTAGCCCGAAAACGGCGCACTCCAGGACGACCGATTCAGAGACGTCGCGGAGGCCCTTGAGTTTGCGAAGGACTGAAAGCCTTCCAGGGAGACTGATACTGTCTCGTAGAGGACGGGCGAAAGAGAAGGCGCCAACATGTCCTCGCTACCGCGTCCAGACCGTCCGACGGAGAGAGGTACGGAGAAACTCCAGGGTGTAGCTTCAAGGTGGAAAGAAGCCTGGCCGGGAGCTCCTCCAACAAAGCGAGGGCCCCTAGAGGAACCGGGGGAGGGGAACACCAGGCTTCAGTTCGGAGAACCACGGTCGCCGGACAGAGAGGAGCCACCATGGTCACCTTGCCCTGTAGGAACGCAGTTTGTTGCATACCTTCAGGAGGACGACTGGTGCAGGGAGGCGGAAACAGGTGTTTAAACATGGCGCCACCTGTTCCAGTCTCGTGAGGTCGTCCGGGCCTCGCAGATTGTTCCAGTCCCCCTCGTCAAAAAGGCCTGAGTTGGCCAAGAGCGGCGGGACGCGAAGATGTCCACCTCCGGAAGGCTGCCCCACGCCGACCAGATGAGCCGCAAAGCGCTCCCCGGGTGAAAGCTGACACTCTACCGACGAGCCCTGGAAGCGAGACAGTGCGTCGGCCCACACATTCTTCACTCCCGGCGAGGAACGTGGCAGACAGCGAAGAAGGTGGAAACGGGCCCCGCCAGGCCGAAAAGAGCTTGCCCGAAAGGGACAACAGAAGGGCGGATCTGGAAGTCCCTTGGCGGGCGAGACAGGTGGACGGACCATGTTGTCCATCTCGAAGCAGAGGAGCCGTCACCATACGGGATCGGGTTCGATCGGAGGAAGAGAAGAGGGACCAGCAGATCCTTGACGTTGATGTGGGTCTGCGCTCCACCCGGACCACCCCCACCGAAAAACCCTGCCGGCCGTCGGAGATGGTAGCCCACCCGAACGTCCGACGCATCCGACATTCACGAAGACCGTAGGGGGCGGAGGCAGCCACCCCGTCCACGCGGAGGAAACCGCCCTCCACCAAACCACTCGTCCAGTAGTGGAGGGCCAGGGGAGGGACGGGCCGGAGCAAGTCGCGGGGCCGCACCGAAAGGCTGTGTTCACACAGGACAAGGCGAGGAGACGAAGACGGCCAGGGGAGTGACTTCTGCGGCAAAGTTGAAGCGAAGCCGAGAAGGGACTCCCAATGCCTCCTGACAAAAAACGGGACACCGAGGCACGGAAGAAGGCGTTGGATGAAGCTGGCGGCATTTTTCCCCCGAGATACGGACCGCAGCAGGCTGACACGGGAGTACCCCATTGCATGCCCAGCCAAGTATGCGGGGAGAGGGGGTTAAGGACGGACTTTCCCTTGTTGAAAGGAACCCCATATCCCCCGCCACCGCCAAGCATCGTCCAGCATGCGAGACCGCTTCCTCCGAGACGGGGCGGGACACAGCCCAATCGTCCAAATACCTGCGGCAATTGACCCCTGCGACACCATCCGCTGAGCCACCACCTTGGTAAGCCCGCGTAAAAACCCTCGGAGCGATGGAGAGCCGAAAGGGCAGTCTGTGAACTGCCACGTGTCCGATCCCATCTGGAAGGCCAGGGAAGCGCCGGAAACCGAGGATGAATGGGGACATTGCCAGTAGGGGCGTCCTTGAGCTCGAGGGACGCCATCCAGTCCCCTTGCCTCAGCCGAAGGCGGGACCTGGGCCAAGGTCAGCATACGGAACCGGTGGTTGCGCACAATCCGTTTAGCGGCTGAGGTCCAAGATAAGCGCCCCTCGAAGAGTCATTCTGGGTACGATGAAAATGCGGGAAGGGAGACCTTTCCCGCGCCTTCTCACTACCCCGGAGGAGTGCATGTCCGACACGTGGGCGGCGAGCAGCACTGCTGGAGACGGCGTCCAAGAAGGAGGTCGCCGAAGGGCGGGCGGTAGGGCAATCCAGGGCCAAGAAAGACGTTTTCGAACACCCTGGCGGCCCAACCTCTCTGCGGCCAGGCTGCCCGACACCCGGACAGGAGGCCCTGGAAGGGAGGCTCAGAAGCGAAAGCGACCCTTGGAGGAAGGCTTGGGGACAGTAGCGGGCCACGAGCGAAAGGCCGAGAACCATAGCCCCTGAACCCGGAAGGCCCACCCCGACGGGACGCGAGGATCCGGGAGGGCCATCCACACTGGGGGTGAGCACTCCTGGACTGCCTTCCCGACGAAGAAGAGCCCCGACGAACACTGTGGACCCCCTCCCGGAACCCCCCGGGGCCCGAGACCGGCTGGGGGCCGGAGTAGACAACAGAGGGACGGTCGGGGGGGGATTGAGGGAGTACCACTGCTGCAAGGAGGGGCTCCGAAAGACTCCGAATCGAAGGGACTAATCCGGAGATATCTGCTGTCGAGTCAGTCCGGCAGGCCCCGAAAGCCTCGCGCCGAGAGCCAAGCGGGCAGTGAAGGCCCTGTCTTCACTGAAGAAATCCAAGCGAAACCCGGAGCACAGGAGGTGAGGGTGGGGAAGGCCAAGGAGAAGCTCGGACCAGCCGGAGGAGCCACAGACCAGCCGGGCAAGTCCTCGACCTGGGGAGTCCGCGGTCATGGTGAGGGGACTGAGGGGGACCGCCAGATCTTGCTCCACCGTCAGCACGATCGACGGCTTCCGAAGATCATGGAAGAAGAGGCAGGGGGTCGGGAGGTCGAGCGAGGAGGAGATGGACACGACTTGGCGAGGCCCAGCCGAGAACCCAGAGCCGGTCGCCCAGGGACACCGGGACGGAAGTGGCTGCGTTGGCGAGACTTCAAGCCTCGACCACATCCTTGAGCGTCAGGCATAGGCTGCCGGTAAAGCAGGGCACACCCCCTCCGGGAGGATTGAGCCGCAGCCATCCACAGCTACGGGCAATCGGCGGGGACGAAAAGGGGCCGACAGAAGGCACGGGCGTGCGAGGAGCAGAACTGGTGGCCTCAGGGACCTAAAAGACCACTGAGCAGCCCTGGGCCTCAACAATTAGAGAGAACTGAAACTCGAGAAATGCAGTGGTCGCTGGCAGTTTTAACTCAAAGGTTGGTATACTGTTTTTGGCTCGCGACTAATATTTTTCATAAATAATTTCGCGATAAACATTGATGCACCGCATCCTGACTACCAAAAAATTAATAGTTCTTCTGTTGTTTACTAATTGGATGACATCATTACGATGGAACGTCTATAATAGCAATATTAAAAAAACAAATTGGCAAATTACTCGCCTCGAGTAGCAAAGCTTAATATATTTTTTACATGTATATTGTGGCATTAAAATTTGGGTGATGTTCACACTGTTTCTTAAGACAGTACAATGCTGCGTCTGGCAAAGCTTGTCAAAATACCATAAGCATGCCTTGGAAAAAACGAAGACAAGGAGAATGCCGACTCTGGTTGTTCTGCGACAAGGTAGGTTTTATATTGTGGAGGCGACCACGACGCGGCTGGGACGTGGTGGGCGGGGAGATTGTGGCGGGGCGATTGAATCAAAACATTGCTACTTCACGCGAGACTCATTGCACTTCCAGGCTTTCTATCTGATTGATACACAATATAATAACAGGAAAAACTATGACTGCCTAGGGTATAGATACTTCTCTAAACATACGTTATTGACTATATAAATATCATAGAGTAACATTACCTCGGCTCCTAACTATAACCTACTGGGTATTGGTTAAATGCATGTTTTACAGACTCAGGTTCTATACAACTATACAATAGAAGAAATCGTTCTTAAAATTATACTTTTGTGTTTAAGTGCAGTGGAATAAGCCCATATTTTTTTCAAGTTGACACTTTTCACCAAATTGTGAGTTAAACTAGCCAGCGACCACTGGCATTTCGGAATTGCATTCTCTCTAATGATTCCGCTGGAAAGAAGGGTAAAACAGTGAGGGGGAAAGGGACTAGACGCAACCGAAACGCCACCAAAACCCCCACCTTGCATCGCCACACGCACTCCCCGACCCCCAGGTAAGGGATGGTTCGGGGGGAGGGGGGGGGGTTCGACGTTGGCAGCCAGGGACCGCTCAACTCCCCTACCCGGCCCATGGGATGGGTACGGGCGAGGGAGTCGGGAAGTTGGGCACCAGCAAGAGCGACGTAAACCATCCGCCCATCTCAAGCGCACACGGGCAGGCCAGTGGCGTGGCAAGACAGGTACCACCAAAACCCCCCGCACGAGCCCATGGGAGGGTACGGCGGGGGTGGGGGGGGCGTGGCGGGGAGAACTAAGGCCACGGCCTTGGGAGGGTCCGGCGGGGGGTGGGCGTGGTGTGGAGAATACGTAACATCCGCATCTCAGCTTAACGGGGCAGACCAGGAACCACCGAACCACCCGCACCAGGGAGCTATGGGAGGGCCGGGCGGGGGGAGGGGCGTGGCGGGAGAACTACGTAACATCCGCCCAATCAGCTTACACGTGGCAGACCAGGTGTCAGGCCAGGGGACGCCCTGTGGGGAAATACTGCCCAGGGAAGAAAGGGTGAAGCCGCGCCCTTGGGCGAGCTTAAAACACCACAGACACAGACACCATCCGAAAATATTTAAGACACAAGCTGGCCGGCCAGGGATAAGAATAAACTACACTCTCCCCGTTAAACCGTTACAGAAGGATACGAAGCATGAATGGGTAAAAAAACTTCACACACAACCCACGTAAACACGAAAAAAACAGCAGGTGCTTACCATATGGCTGAATAGAAACAAACGTGTTAACAGGAGGACGCAGCAGGTGTTGAACGTGATGAAGGCAAAAGAGAATGATGGCCGAGCCGGCTGGCGGACAGCCGGCCTCGGTCAGATGGCACGGCGTTGCAGACGTAGTTTCCTTTTCAGTTATTATGTGTGCCTGGTAAGTGTAACCAGTGTGGAATGGTTGCCTGTCTACCCAGTGGTTTGCCCTGGCGGTGGCGATATTTCATATCCTATAGCTTAGGGCACAGATCTAAGGGGAACTAAATACGAATTATAGAATCACTACTGATTTTTATGTGCCACTGAAGATGTACACAGTCGTTTATATCATGACTGTATAATCTCACTGTTTCCGCTTGTTTTATGCTTTGTATCTGCAAATATAACTGTTGCGCATTTGCTTCTCACGTTTTCTTCGCGCGATGACAGGGACAGTAACAGTAGAGTTTTCGGGCGACAGGACACAAAAACTAGCAGAAGTTTAAAACTTGAATAGAATTTGTGTTTCACGTTGGCAGAGGAAATTTTTATATATCCAAGCATCTTCCGCAGCTAATATATATAGGAGACTTGTTTTACTTACCTATAATTTCCCTGAATTCCACAGAGTGGCGGGACTCAACTGTGGGTTAAAATACTAGCTGGCGACTTACTGTAGTAGGTATAGTGAGGTCGCCACTCGGTTTATTTTGTAATTTGTTCATTATAGTCTAATATGACACAGATGGAAGACACAAAAATGACACAGATTTTCCAGATAGACCCTTCTAACTTCTCCTGAAATCAGGGATGTACAAATGTGTAAGTATTAAACGCCACCACACGTCTGTAAATAACAAAGAACCGTAGAAATGGCGGACTTCACTGTGTGATGTAGGACGGTAGGGACCAAGGGTATAAAAAATATAGCCGGAACTTATATCAAAGGATTAAGGGGAACTGAGGACGTGAAGGGACATTGCGAGATTTAATTTACGAGATATTTATATATTACTTTACTCTACCACTCAATGTAAATCTTCGTCAATAGTGAGTCACACCATTAACCCATTTTCTCGCATTACACACGCCCCGTCAGGTGGTGACAAGGTGGTAGAGAGTGAGTTCGTATGTGCAGCTTCCCTGATGCATTCCCCCCCCCCCCCCCCCCCTGGTCAGCGTTCGAGTCCGCCCCCCAGAGTTCCTGTGACGGGCGGCGCTGTGTATAGTCAATAACCTTGTAGTTGGTACTTGCAAAGTGTTCTAGATAGGATGAAAATCTTATCTTATCTTATCTCGCTTTACATAAACTACTGTGCATGTCTCTTCAGTGGCACATGCAATGGCTGTAGTAATGCTAAAATTCGTAATATATTGTGCCTGGTGACATTAGTGCAGTGGCGAGTGACTGGCGACTATAGTGTTATGTACGGTACAACGTTGCCCATGACAACAGTATTTTGTTGATGTCAAAATTGGTTCGTTTCACTTCGCCCAAAAAAACCTCCTAAAAACATGATTAAATACGCTTAATAAATGACACATATATATTAAACAATTTTTATTACGCATATTACTATTATTTGTGAATACAGAGTGTTGTATTACCGGCTGAAAGGATGAAATAGGGGAGATTTAAAGAGCCGAAAGTATTGCGTCATCAGCTAAAAGGTCACAAGAAGAAGAAGAAGCTGGCTCAAGTAAACACAGGCACGTTTTGAGGTAACCCTTTGATACCTTTAGACTCTTTGAGCTGCCTTGGTGGTGACAAGACGTGTGTGCTCCGGCTCCTCCAACGCAATATACCGGTTGTGACGATATAGAGTACCCATGATATAGTGTACCCAGGCCCCTACTGCGCATGCGCGGAAAAGCGGTACCTTATTTATCGTTGGTACGGCGATACATTTCGTACCCTGATAAATAATGACACCAAAACACAAGTATTTATTTTCTCATGTAGGTCATTTATTTATACTAGTCAGTGATAACTTCGATCATAGACCACTGTGGTAGTACAGATCAGTGGCATATATGCTTCTTTACATCTTATTTACAATGTAGTTATGTGGCGATGAATGTGGTACCCTGATAAATAAGGAAATCAAAACAAGTCATATTATTTTCTCATGTAGGTCATTTATTTATACTAGTCAGTGATAACTTCGATCATAGACCACTGTGGTACAGATACAGTGGTATATATGCTTCTTTACATCTTATTTACCATGTAGCTATGTTGGGATGAATGTTCTCTGTTCCGCCACTTGTCGGGACCTCCTTCTGGGTTAACAAAAACGACGGTGCAGTCCATTGTGGTAGCCTTCACGCGGCGGACTGTGTTGTTAACTAATGCCACAAAAAGTTTCAGGTGAGTAACTAGCAGTGGTGGAAAAAAGTTGAATTAGGCAAATATATAAAACAACAGTTTCAGCGTAAAAAGCCAAAGGTAAATGGAGTTTAGATGACAGCAGACAAATTTCCTTGCTATCGGGTTTCTAGGGGCTCCCTCGTCCTTCGCCGCCTAAGGTGTCTTACTGGTACTTTAATGGCATTCAAGATGATACATAACAGACAGAAAGGAAGAAGCATACAGAAAGCAGAAGGATTAAAAGTTTTGGGAAAAAGGGTCAAGATGTTGGGTGTGTCTCCAAGGCGTCGGACACAGATTTGAAGTTTGATAAAAAGACTTGATGTAAATATGTAATACAGTTAATTTTTTTTTTAAACAGTATAAAAACGACGCCCCTAAGGTTTTGTTTATGAGGCGGCAACTGACATCCTATAAACCAAAAATACGGATTTGCGATCGACCATTTCCCCCCACTTGGTTCGGTTTATCGACATTTTACTGTTATATATTTATATTAATATAAAATATATATATAATTTATAATATATATTATATATATAATATATATTTTAAAATGGGCCCTTTCCATGTGTGAAGTGCATAAACCGTTCTTTCAGTTCAGGTTGGGTTCTGGGTTCGGGGTTTGGTTCGCGGTCACAAATGAACGCAAAACCCCGTTTTTTTTTACAAACATACTCACGGGCGAGGCAATTTAAGAGAGAGAGAAAGAGGAGAGAGAGAGAGAGAGAGAAGGGGGAGAGAGAAGGAAAGAGGGGAGAGAGGAGAAAAGAGAGAGAAGAGAGAGAGAAGAGAGAGAGAAGAAGAGGAGAGAGGAGAGAGAGAGGGGAGAGAGAGAGAGAGAGAGAGAGAGAGAGAAGAGAGGGGAAGAGAGAGAAGAGAGAGAGAGAAGAGAGAGAGAAAAGAGAGGAGAGAGAGAAGAAAAAGAGAAGAGGGAGAGAGAGAGAGAGGAGAGAGAGAGAGAGAGGAGAGAGAGAGAAGAGAGAAAAGGGGAAGAGAAAAATAAAGAGAAAAGAAAAGAAGGAGAGAAAACAGAAGAGAGTAGACAAGAGAGAGAGAAGTTAACAAAAGGAGAGAAATACCGAGAAGAAAATAACAAAGAGGAGTAAAAGAGAGAAAGAGATACAGCAAAAGATAACGAAGAGATAACAGAGGAAACAAGAAGGAGAGAAAGAGAGGAGATAAGAGAGAGAAGAGAGAGGATAAAAAAAAAAAAAGAGGGGGAAAAAGTCGGAGAGGAGATAACGAGGGGGCGGGGGGGTAACGAGAGAAAAAGATAACAAAAAAGAGAGAGGTACGAAGAAAAGAAGAAAAAGAAGTAACAAGATAACGAGAGAGAATATAACGAAAGAGATAAAAAAAGATAACGAAGAGAGATAACAAAGGAAGAGAGGTAGCAGAGAAAAAACGAGAATCGAGAGGAGATAAAACGAGAGAGAAAACGAAGAAGATAACGAGAGAGAGAAAACGTGAGAGAGATAAGGAAGAAAGAGATAACAATATAACTCAGCTAGCTGCTAGTGAAGGGATCATACAATTTTAAGATCGCGGGAACGCTGTACTCCACCACCATGTTGCCTCTTTAGCCGTCTGACATCCTCTCCCCACTCGTGCCTGCGGAAAAACCCCTTTACGATAAGAGAAAAAGGGCCCAAGGCGACCATTGTTTGTTTTGAAAATGAAAACTCTACCCAACTACTAATGTGAGTAAGAAAGTTCACGGGTTTTTTTGAGTCACTACGCGCTTTCCTCGGGCCCCGGGTTTTCGTGCGCAATGGAAGCCTGAAATCTTGGTTTCCGTGAACTGGTTCTTGAAATGTCGCAAAGGAAGGGCCTTTTTATATATATTATATATAAAATATATATATATATTTAAAATAAAATATAATATATATTATATATAAAATTTTTATTTTATATTATTAGGGTAACCCTAGGCCAATAAAAATGAAAAATAGATTTTTGAATTTGGCAGGGTGTTTTCTTATGTAAAATTGAATTTTAAGGGTGGTTTGTCCTCTTCAACTTTTTGGTTGGAGCACTTCTTGCTTGCCAAAATGGACTTTTATATGTAATTGACTTTTGTATGTCCACTTTTAGGGTGAGCAGAAACACGGTTAACTGCTTGATAGTGGTTTATTAACTTGGAGTAAAAAGGGTACCACAGGTAAGTTGACTCGTGGACTGGTGAGTTGATCCTGCGTGGATTTGGATGACTTGGTGACTTGAAGGCTGTGAGTTGCTGGTACGGAGGTCTGTGTTCAAGTGTCTTGTCTCTACAAGAGGACACCTTCATAAAGAAGCCAAGATCACTTAGACCTGGACACATGATGATCTGACGACTGACACTGATGATCTGCGACCTGAACACATGAGAACATTTGGCGAGGCTGAGGTCGAGTTTAAGGGATTAGTGGTATTGCTAGGAGTGAATTAGCGTATTGGCCTAGGGAGTGGATTAGCGGTATGCCTAGGGAGTGGATAGCCAGGTGTTCCAGGACCCAACATCAAGTATTACAGAACACAGAACACAGAATACGGTTGAACACATAGTGGAACACAATAATACTAATACTAATACTACATATGCCTCGGTGACGCTACCCGAGAGTCCTCATCTGTCAAAGGAATAATCATGAAACTGAAAAAGTAGATGGGGACACAATAGAAATTGGACACCAAACATACCTACACTATATATATTAGAATAGAAAAATAGGAGAAAGGACACAGGAAAAGCGATACGTACTCTTAAAATATAATGTGGAAAACATAAATCGTGGAAGGTACCGGCATGGTACAAAATATTATACCTATAACTAACTAATCTAAAACAGACATAAGAGTAGAAAAAAAAATATTGAGACATACCAATCCTATGTACAACATTACATCCATAAGGTACATGGAAAGAGAGAAACAAAAGGAGTACTCTCACTACTCGGAGGAAATAACGGTGGCTAGAGGATTGCGGGAGCTGGTGAAGAGTAGTAGAGTAGCGGGTTGAGGTGTGATTGAGAAGGTGAGATTCAGGCAGGAACGGGGTTAGGGGTCATCACAGTTAAGGCCTGTGAAAAACTTCTTAGAGAATCAAGGTGGCAATTCCTAGTGCCGTCAGGTTAAGTGAAGCAACTGAACCTATTCCCATGTTCCTGAAGCTATGGCCCGAAGGGGCCGTCAAACTTAGGTCTAATTGGAGTGTTTGATTGCAACAAGGGGAATACACAATGTCACCTACGTCAAGTGTAAAATTTGGAAGCTGATTTATTGTGATATAGGAGATATTCAGTTTAGAGAGAGCAGTGATGTTGGATACGTTGGTGTATTTGTTGGAACGTGGAACCTTAGTCGTGACAAAGTCATAATAGTTGTATATAGGCTTAGAAGGTTTGGACGCAGATCATAAGGAAAGACATTGTCCTGAGCAAACGAATGTAATGTGGTGTCTCAGAGACAGACTTGTGATGGTGGAATTGAGAGAAGCCATCAACCTGAGGAGCATAGGTGTCCAAAAGGGTGTCAGTGTCAGGAATAATGGAGCGAAAGTGTGAGGATTTTACTGTTGCAACGTCTACAACGTTAGCACTGGGGTGGTAAGCAAGAACATTACCACTTTCCTGATATTGAACTGTGTGCACAAGGAATCCAAGAACTTGATTAACAACTCAGTGCCGTTATCAGACAACAGAACCTTGGGAGTAGTGAAAGGACCAAATGACATGCATCAAGAAATGCACGTGCCACTGTTTTGCTGATTTGTTAGGCAGTGGAAGCAATAATGGAAAAACGTGAAAAATGATCAACAGCAACCATTACATATTGATTTCCACGTTCAGTAAGAGGGAGTTTCAACAAATCAATGCCAAGAACTTCCCATGGTGCTGAAGGCAAGGATAACTGAGAATGGGAACATGAAGCATGTATATCCACCTTTAGTTTTAGCACACCTATGACATACTTCAATGTAGTCATGATATCCTTCTAATGTGGCGGAGCCAGAAGAATTAATCTAGCTTGTGACAGTGATTTTTCCTTGCCAGGATGGACGCATTTGGTGTGTCAGAATTGAGTTTAGGACAGACTGGAATGAGTTGGAGGAATGACAAGTGGTGGATGAGACCCGAGACGGTTCATCTTGCCTGTAAGTTTGGTGCTTTGTACAAGCAAACTGGTCCTGAAGGAGGTAATGTGAAAGAGAAGGAACCTTAGGAATGTCAGGAGTCATACCTGATTCAAGGTAATAGATGACTTTTGACCCATGTGGGAGTCTTGCGTTGAGCAGTGTAGAGATCATCGTGAGGAAAGCGTGTCAACATTGGATGTTTGCGTGGTGACAGGACATGTAAGTGCACAGTTGCGAGAAAGAGCATCAGCTTGACAACGTTAGCTTTGCCTGAAATGTACGCAAAACTCAGGCATGAAAATCATGGAATTGTAATTAAACCATCGAGCCATGAGGTCCTGACTGGTCCTTGCCTTGAAGAGGTGTAGTAAGGGTTATGATCCGTAAGGACTTGATAGGATAGCAATTGAATGAGGTAACAAAACTTGTTTAAGGCCCAAATGATGCAAGGGATTCGATCTCTGTCACTGCGTAGTTCTTTCTCTGCCTTGTTACAGTAGGACGAGAGGCATTACGCGATGGGGCGTTGTTTACCATCTGGTCTTGCATGAGTACAGCACCGAGACCAGGGTAGCTAGAGTCAGTGTTGAAGAATGAAAGGTTTAGTGTATCAGTGTACGCAAGAACAGCGCAGAGTGAGCGCGTGCTTAAGAGCAGCGAAGCGTTTTTCCTGACTGTAGACCATTGGAAGGGGCACATCTTTTATTTTTTATTGAAGAGTGAAGTGAGTGGAGAAAGCCATGCGGCAATACTTTGAGAAATCGCGGTAATAGGAGCTAAGTCCTATGAAACTACGGACTTGATCTACATGATTGGAGTAGATAATTAGTGTACAGCGTGACTTGTCATTGACGTTTGAATACTGTCAGCGTTAATAAGATTGCCAAGAAAGGTAGTTTCTTTGAGTAGGAACGCGCATTTGGAGAGTTTAAGTTTCAAGCCTGCGGTCTGAAGACGAGTGAAAACTTTTCTGAGTTTCTGGAGATGTCTGGGACGATTAGAGAAAACGATCAAGTCGTCCAGGTATGAAAAAAGGTTATTTACCCATTAAACCAGTTGAATATGGAATTGATCAAGCGTTGGAACGTCGCGGGTGATCCAGAAAGGACCATAGGCATACGACAGTACTGGTAATTGTCCTGCTGGTTTAGAAAAAGCAGTGTATTCACGGCTTTCTGCGTCAAGTTCGGATTGCCAGAAGCCGGAGCACAAATCCAAGGTGGAAAAAAACAGTGTATGATCACTAAATTCTGCAAAATATCCTCGAGACTGGCATGGGATACCGAGAAGGAAAGTCAGTTGTTAAGAGCTCTGAAATCGACTACAGGACGCCATTCGCCTGAGCCTTTGGAACCAGGGAACATTGGGCCATTGAATGGATGCTCGAGTCTTCAATGATTCCATCAGTTAGCATCGGAGACCATGCCGATCGACAATGGCATTCTACTGGGGCCAGGCGATACCGCTGGTATGTAGGCATGTTGGGCGTCTTTTATAAGCTTTAATCTTATGAGTGACGATGTTGGTTATTAAGAGGGTCTTAGCGGGGAGAGACACACTACTCCTGAAGGTCGGTCAAGAGTTGAATAAGCTCATCTGTGAATCTGGATGGTTGTGGTTTGCACATGAGCTTGAAGGTCAGACAAATTTGAAGGCGCTGAACTGAAATGGAGCTAAACTTAACTCGTGACTCTTGTGGACATTCGTCGACACGAACGTCAGCTGGGTAGAAGTAAAATGTACAAAGACGTGTACCACAAGTGAGAGTGATTGAACTGTGGTGGACGTTAACCACATACAGTTTCGATCTGCCATGATTTTTGAGTCTGCACAGCGCTGCAGGAACAGCTAGAGCAGAATTGAGTGACCGGTTCTCAGGAGAGACATAGCATCGACGTTCGAAAAACGCCTTTTACCCGAACGTCTACCAGGTGTAGGTGTGTGGTAGAAGTCCAACGTTGGACGAGATGACAGCGTGACCTTGCTAGCTTGGTCTTTCTAAGAACCTTGTTAAAAAAGAGTGAGCTTCTGGAGTGGAGTGGTGTTATTTTAGACGTAGAAGAGTCGTGGATACATACGCGGACGAAGGTCTTACGTTTTCGTTTTGAGCGAGAAAGGCGACCAGCGGAACGACGACATGGTCTGGATGGGGGTGAATGTTGGTTAGGCATGCAAGTGGAGAACTAGGAATGGAGAACACTTTGATATCAGAGATTGTCCGTAGGAGTGCATGTGGAATCAAGGCTTGGAAAGGAACGGAGGAAGTCGCATGCAGTGGAGGAGACAATGTCAGTGTGAACAGAGTCAGGAAAAAGCTCTAGATTGTTTCAGACCTCTGGAATGAAACGTTCACGCCAATAGATTCCATGTAAGAGTGGGTATAGGTCTATCTGTGTTGGGTTTAGAGACAGGACGGCCATGAGAGCGTCAGGTTGAATGGTTATGCCGTCTGATATATAGTAAGTCAGGCGACAGTGCAAGTCAGGACATAGGTACGTGTTAAACATAACGTTACCTAGAGAGTAGTGCGGTTCCATCGATTCCACAAAGTTGCAGGTCAGAAGTTCTAAAATGATTATTACGATGACGCACAGATCGATGTTATCAAAGCGCGCTTTAGTCCTGATATTTACGAAGAACCTGTAGCAATAAACAAGGGAAGTCGTGCTGGTTGACTTCAGCTGTAAAATCATTGGGTCTCCCAAAGTGTATTAGAAATGGTATACAAAGGAGTGAGGTCATCTGTGTGATTTGTTCGTGTTTCTTGGAGGAGTGCACGTCGTGTGGTAGTCATGAGGTTATAATGTTGTGAATGGCGAGGAGATTTTGCGTCCGTCACGAGCGTTCAGAGGTGTTGTGTTGCTTGATATCGAGGAGCGTTTGTTCATACGCGACATTCAGAAGTGTCGTGACCACCATTGACCATGGTGATCCACAAAGAGTGGAACATACTGCCGGTTTGGAAAATGACGTTGTTCGTATGAGCAACGCTCGATAGTGGTCCCTTTTTTTGCAGTAATAGCATATGAGGCAGGTGAGTGATTAGCACGGGACTGTCGGAATGTGAAGATGAGCGTTGTCTTTGGCGATTGTTTGAGGGTGAACGGTGTTTGAGTTGAAAGGAGGACCGAGAAGTGCTTCGTGGTTGGTGGTGTTGGTGTGGTGTTGTGTACGATACAGCAGCCGACATAGAAGGAATGTGCATTGTTTGAAAACACTAGTGACGAGAGTCTCAAAATTGGAAGTAAATACAGTTAAGGTGTCTGTTGGGCAAAGTGAAGTGTTTATCAGACGCCTGTTTAGCTGTGAAAAGGGTGTATGAGGAACATTATAAGTAGTATCCAAAAAGGTTAGCGGACAGCTTGTTAGACTCATTTTCCCATCTTCGTCAACCCATTCCGAAAATCTAGCTGTCTTAGTAAGTCTAACTGACGTTAGAAAATTGTTGTAAGGCCGACATAATGGGATAGGGTGGTTCTGCCTTTTGTGAGTGTTGACAAGTCTAAGAGTGGAGCAAGGATACCGGAATTTATGATGCCACTGAAAATTTATTGAATGTGGTCTTAAATTCGTCATATGTCTAATTGTGGAGAAATAAATCACTCTGCAGGTATTGTCCTTGAAAGCAGTTAGACAAGTCACACGGACTTTAGTTGATCGATTTTGATTGTATCTTCAGTGATGTTTACGACTCGCGATCTCATCGTCAAACATCTTTTGAGTAATATGTGTACAGAAATATTGTTGCCTGTGAATTTGGGAAGGGAAGGGACCTCGTGTAACCGAGTGACGGAAGTTGCGCGCTGGTGGTGCATGATGACAGGTGAATTGTGAAGAGAAAGGATAAAAATATCCGAGTACAAAAGTTATGGCAAATAATGATAATAAAATCAATAATGTAATATCCTAGATAAGAGTACGTAGATATGGAAAAACACGCGAGAGAACGTGAATAAAAGTGAAAATAACACAGTGTACGTTGGAGTGTTAGTGTAATCACTTATGGAACAAAAGCTATGTGAGTGTGGAGTGTCAGTGTAAATCACTTATGTAACAAAAGAAAAAAGCAAAGGACTAATAAAAGAAAGCCGTTACGCTCACAATGTACAAATACCGTAACTCAGTGGAAAACCCATAAAGTCCAAAGCGGCAGTAGTATCAGACACAGGACAGACACTGTGAGGCCGGACGCTGTACAGTCCCACAGCGTTGCGGTATGAACAGAGTAGGATACCTAGGGAGGTCAAGTTCTTAATCAGCACACAATCCTAAATGAAAAAAAAAAAAAATAACAAGGTGGCAAACACAAAAGAGATGGCACTACCAAAAAATTGAAACCAGAAAAGAATGTAGACACAAGCTATAGGTAGTGACAGCACATGGGAAAAAATATAATAATGATATGGTGTACTTAACGAATGTTTGAAGAATTGGTGGAGATGCTGGGAAGGAGATGTGGAGGAGATGAATCGAAGCGGCGCGCGTGGAAAAGCGAGCGAGGTGGGACTGCAGGCGTGGAGCGTCACGTGGATGTGGAGGTGGGGGGTGGTTGGGGGTGGGAAAAAAAAAAACCCGGGGGGCCAGGGGGCGTGGAGCGTCACGTGGAGTGGAGGACGGCAGGCGTGGAGAGTCACGGGGATGTGGTGGTGGACGGCAGGCCGTGGAGCGTCACGTGGTACGTTGGAGGTGGGAAGGCCTCGGTGGTGGTGTGGTGGAGGAGGCTGCAGCGTTGTCCCACGTGGAGGAAAGTGGGTCGGGCGGCGTAGGTGGAGGCGTGTTGCGGCGTAGGCGTTCAAGAAGTGATTAACCTGTTACCCATATCCCACTTGCTTTCACCATGTGTAAATGACTTTTGGTATGTCACTTTAGGGTGAGCAGAAACAGGTAACTCTGCTTTGTAGTGTTATAAACTTGGGTAAAAAGGGTACACAGGTAAGGTGACTCGTGGGGATGGGAGTTGCTCCGCCGTGGATTTGGATGACTTGGTGACTTGAAGGCTTGTGAGGTGCTGGTACGGAGGTTGGTTCAAGTGTCTTGTCTCTCAAGAGACATCCTTTATAAAGAGCAAGAACTTAAGACCTGACACCTGATGATCTGCGACCTGACACCTGATGATCTGACGACCTGAACACATGAGAACATTTGGCGAGGCTGAGGTCGAGTTTAAAGGGATTAGTGTCATTGCCTAGGAGTGATTAGCGTATTGACTAGGGAGTGGATTAGCGTAGTGCCTAGGGAGTGGATTAGCCACGGTGTTACCACGGACCCAACAATCAAGTATACAGAACACAGAACACAGAATACGGGTGAACCACTAGTTGAAACACATAATACTAATACTAATACTCATATATTTATATGCAAAACATAGCTTAGCCCCGCCTAAAGTAACGGCTCATTTGCAACTATCATCCATCTTGATCCACGGTTACAAATTGAAGGTGAGACTGGGCGAAATTATACAAAGGGCAGGTTGATGATACTGCGACAATAGCATATTCGCAATAAACGCCAACAGGTGGCAGGTAAATAGCCTTGTTGGAGCGTTCCCATGGAAAATTTCCTTGTCTGACCGGGGGCAAGGTGCGGGGTATTAGCGTTTTTTCGCGACCGCTCTGGCCCGGTTGGGACTGGGCTAGTCCGGGCGGTCACTGTTTTTGCGAGGCAGTCTAGAACGGTTCAGCCCAGTCCAGTCCGGTCCGACCCAAATATAGCAGGCCCACCTTGGACCAGTGAGGGGAAAGAACGGCGCATGCGCACTACAGTCAGCGGGGAAGGCGACCAGGAGCTTCTCGTGCTGCTGATAAGACATGAAACACCATGGGTGGCCGACCATAAGACTAAAGTATCACAGGCGTGGTAGTTGTAAAGTCTTCAGCACAGGTTAAAAAGGGGGACGCAAAAAAGGATATTGAAAAAAATGGAGCCTGCCGCCTCCACAGGTTCAAATTTCAGTACCACCCACTCGATCCCCAGCCAATAGGAACGACGAATGGGACGGGGCCAGTCTCGATGTATTTCGCGACCATCAGTCCACCCTGACCCGGTCCGGACTGGACTGAACCAAAGGGCGGTGAAACGTCACGAAAATGCGCTATAGTCAAGGGGTAAGTAATTGATTTTAAATAAAAAGTAAACTGTTTTTTGATGTGAGAATGCGTTAATTGACACGTAATGACACGAGAATGCTGTAATTGACACGTTCTAGGCCCAACGTAGAGGCTGTGACTTATGTGCCTTATGTTTTTCTGGTGTGTTTTATGTGTTTTTGAATGAATCTGCTAACCGTTTCTGTCGCAATTTTTTTTTTTTTTTTTTTTTAGGTAGATAATGACGGCTTTGAAGTATGAAAACCCTATTTTGGGTCCCTGACAGAGCTAGTGCACTAAGCTATGGGAAATAGGAAAGATCGCCACCCAGGGAAAACCCCCTGGGTATACAGGCAAACCAATACCAACATTGGTTAGGTAACCAGGCTACACATAGAAGAACTGAAAAAAGAACATACGTCTGGCAACGCCGTCCCAAATCCTGACCGAGGCCGGCTGTCCCCCAGCCGGCTCGGACCCATCATAACCATCCCAATAATCATCCTGGGGGAGAGGGGCTGAAAAACTTGGCGGGGAAGGAAGGGTGGGAGGCCAAACCCGTGCACTAGCTTCTGTCAGGGACCCAAAAATAGGCTTTTCATACTTCAAAGCCGTCATTTAGGTCCCCTTAGAGCAGTGCACAAAAGCTACCTGCCACTTGGAGACGGGGCAAGAAGCCCCCGACCCCCGCGGGGGGGCAAAAGAGCAACTGCACAAGAACAAAACGATACCACTAGTATACTCACCCGAATCAAGCGGAGACGTCAATGGGAGGCCGGCGTTCCACCACCCCAGCCCCTCCGGACGGAGGGAAATCCCAGGGCAACACAGGGGAAGTCCACGACGGAGTGGGACAGGTAACGAGCCCCGAAGCACGAGGCCCGTAATCCACTGCCCCCTTCCCGTACCCTCTCCAAGGAATGGGTGCGGAGGAAGGCAGAGACGCAGCAACCCCCCCGGACGTCATGGGCGCGAGGGGCGTGACCCCGGACCCGCCGACTCGATGACGCCCGGAGCCGGCCGGCAATCCCCCTGGTGGTGAGGGGACGACCGGGAAAGGGGATCGCGGAACAGGAACGCGGGGTCACACGCCCAGGGCTCGGAAGCACCCAGGAACACCGGAGAGCCGAAACATTAAAACATTAAAAACTTTTTTTATGCCTTATAAACGGAAAAAATAGTTAAGATTTTTTAGTTACATTAAGGCAGCCCTATAAAGCAGTTTTTTGGGCAGAGATGAAAATAGGGTTTATAGGTGAGACAATTTTAAATACATTCTTAGAGGTAATAAATATATATACCCCCAAACCCTTAAAAACCCTTTGACTGCCAACAATAGGATGGCACAACCCAAGAATACATATAATACAAGAACTTTAACAAAAAAACCGACAAGCATTGTACACATATAATTATACACATGCACAATCCATGTTTTTATTACTTTTTCAATAACTGCATTTGTATGTTCAGTATGTATTTTTTTGTTTTTTTTTAAAAGAATATAGTGGGGGTAGAGTTTTTAATGATCAGGGAAGATTCCACTTTTTGGGCCCAAAAGAGGTAGTGAATTTTAAAAAAATTGTTAGAGATGCAAGGTATAGGATTTTATGGGGGGTGCGTTTTGGATAGCTGTGTGTGGTTGTTGTATTTAAGCTATATTTTCACGTTGATTTTTTTAAAAATAATATACTGAAATTTTCAAGTTTTTTAATATAAAAAAGGTTTAGTGAGTGAAATTTTTTAAAAGAGGTTGAGATGTTCAAGAAACGCTGTCCGTAAAACCTAATGAGTCTTTTTTGTAGTCTAAATAGGGAGAAAAATGTGGGGGGTAGGGCTGCCCCAAAGGGTTTACAGTAGTGAAGAAGGTGGTAGCACATGGGCATCATACGCTTTTTCATTATGTAAGGGGACAATTTCTTTGATCTGATAACGGACAAATCTAGTAGTTTGGACGAGGTTATTTTATATGTGGCTTAAATTCTTTTTTATCGTCTGGTTTACCCAATAGTGTGTGTGTGTGAGTTTTTTATTTTGTTGCATTAAAAATTAAGGGTGGAAGGTGTTAAGGGGCATTTTTTGTAAACAGCAATAAAAAATTTTACTCAAATTTAAAATTTTAATCTTTTTGCTTAAGCACCATTTTTTTAGATACGAAGCTCATAGTTGGCAATGTGTATCGGGTTTGGGCGGACTTTACGCAATGTATAGGGTAGAGTCATCAGCAAAGGTATGTTTTGGGTTGTAAAGATAAGGGGGAAAGATCTTTTATTAAAAAAGAAATAGAAGGGGACCCAACACGCTTCCCTGGGGAACCCCAATGAAGGATGTGGTGGTGATTTAAACAAGTTTTTTTGTGTGTTCTTTTGCGTAAGTAGTCTTTGAACCAATCTTTAACAGCCCCTCGACCCCGAAAGCTGCAATTTACGTAGCAGTATTATGTCTACTGTGTCAAAATGCTTTTGGGGAAATCGATATAAAGCAAGAAGAGGTTTTGTGAATCCAGACTAGTGTTATGTTTCTGTGAAAGTTTTTAAAGCTAGAAGTGTTTCCCCCCGTTCGAAAACCAAAAATGTCTGGGTCAATAATTTTTTGACTCAAGAAAATTTTTGGAGTGAGGTTTTTATAATTTTCAAATATTTTAGAGAAAAGGTTTAATATTTATATTGGCTGTAGTTGCTTGCGATATCTTTTGGGCCCTTTTTTAGTTAGGTATAACAGAGGCAGTTTGAGGCACGGGAAATTACCCCATTATGGATTGATTTAAAAAGACGATGTGGTATTGCTAGTAGGTTTTATTATCTTTTATAATAGAAATTGATATTTAAATGTGTTTTTTTTTTATTTTTTAGGGAGTTAAGGCCTGTATTTCATCCGGGGGAAAAATGGAAAAAAATACCATAGAATTTGGGTAGCGCCTCGAGGAAATTAAGAGGGTCAGTAGAGATGGTGGGGGAACTTTGATTAACTTGGAGCTATATAGTATAAAAATCGTTGAAAGCAGTTTCAATATCTGGGGGGGTATTTTATTGTTATTGTATACGATATTATCTATATTGTTAGTTTTACGATTATTATGTTTAAATTGGTTATAATGTTCCACATTTTTTTGTATCATTTTTAAAGTTACAAAAAAAAATTAGAGTAGTAAGTTTGTTTAGCCTGTCTTTTAGTTTTGGTTTAAATGTGTTTCGAAATGTTTTATAATAATTTTCGGAACAGGCCTACTTTAAATCCTTGTAAGGGTTTTTTTTTAGTTTTTAGGAGTTAATAACTGCTTGAGGATCCCGGGTTGTTTAACGCTTTTCACTTTTCTATTTGTTTTAAGAGGAAAATTTTATTTTAATTTTTTATTTTTTTTTTAAGAAAAATTTTTTAAAGTTGCATTTAGATCATAGTTAATATTTTCCTTCAATAGCACTTAACTTGTTAGAGAAGATTCTTGGCACAAGCCGGGTGTGCGGCGTCCCCAGCAGACAAGCCCGGGAAAGAAAGACCGGTTGGGGACGGTGGTCCCGCCGTGTTCTTACCCCGCACCTGGGCGAGAGGGAGGGGGGAAGCGGAGCCGTCCCCCGAGAAGGTCGTCCATGGGGAAAACGGGCGCCCCCAGGAGAAGCCCCAAATCCCCTAGCCCAGGCCCCAGGAAAAAAGGCCTTTGAAGGGGGGAGGTCCGGGAGCGTCCGACCCAAAAATGGCGCCGCAGGAACCGGAGAACCTTCTCCAGGGACCCGAAGGGACCAGGAGACGGGGAGGGGGGTTTTTGGGGGGAACAAACCCCTCTTTAAAAGGGTCACAGAACGCCGGCCAGGACCCAAACCCAAAACCCTATTTGAGGGGGTCACCAGGGCCGCAAGGGGAGTGAGAGGAAATAGGGAGGCCCCCCCAGGTCGGGGCCAGGAAGGAGAGGAAAACCAGGACGACCGATTCAGAGACGTCGCGGAGGGCCCCCGAGTTTTTGGAACACGAAAAACCCTTTCCGTGAGACTGATACTGTTTTTTCCCCAGAGGGTAGGAGAAGAGCCGCAAATGCCCCCGCTACCGCGCCGAGACCGTCCGACCGAGAGAGGTACGGAAAACTCCAGGGGTTAGCTC